>RJWM01022685.1:0-33285 GCA_004363535.1 Dasyprocta punctata
ATTCAGTCCTCTTTGAACTTTAATAGAATAAAAATAATTTGTATTAGAATAACTTTTAAAGTGAATAATGAAAATAATAGCAAGATAAATAAAAAGAACACTTATTGAACCTGACATTGGATAACAATTTCAATTACAATAAACAAACAGGCAAGCTTTTAAGAGAAGAGCATCAAGTACACCGTTTGACAATATTGTGCAAGGAAAACAAGGATGAGACATGAGAGGTCGGATCAAGCTGCAGTGAAGAAAAAGGGAAATGAGGTAAAGGCAGCGGGAGTCTTTTACCTACAGCTCAGCAAGATGTTTGATAAATTGTTGGATAAGATACAACTAACAAAAAATCAAGGACTTTAAATCAATGCGGTAACAAGCCAGAAAAGAAAATGAGTGAATGCAAAGATTTACAGAAAATGGTATTCCATCCTAATTGAAGGAGGGAACAGCAGGATTCCTTTGTGCTCAGGATTATTATGCATTCTGTTTAGTATCCATAAAACAATTGTCAGAAAAGAATCACAATCCATGTTGGCACTAATTTGAGCCCTTGTTGGCAGCATCCAGAATTGTGATTGACTGACTAAATTAAGTCCATTAGACTATGTTTCTGAAGACCAGTTCATCTTAAATTATAATATTGTGCTTTTTGTTTCAAATATCATAATGGATCCATAAAGTAACTTAGTCGATAGCTGTTCTGATTTAGTAAACACCTAGAGAACAATGCATTGCTTGTAAATATTAGAGAAGAGCATTTTATAAGATGGTTGCCAGGGCTCAGGAGTTTACTTCTGGACAAAACAAAGGGATAATCTCAGAGAAAGTGAATTAGATAAAGGGGAGGACTATGCTTTAAATAATTATTATCTTAAGAGTTTAAATTGGAAAGAGTTATGGGAGCAAAAGTCAAAAGTATGAAGATCACAGAAAACCACATGAGAGAGGTTAGGGCATTTTCATGAGAATTAATGGAATTCAAAACACAGATATGTATGTTGTAAGATCAATATAATTTCCAAAAATTTTTCTGTTATCTGAAGTTACATCTTAAAACATTCTTGAAGTATTTCTTTATTTTAGCATTTAAAAGGATAATGGATTTTGATGTAGTTTGAATCAAATAGCATAAATTTTCTCTCAAATATGTTCCTTCCATTATCTTATAAACTACAAATAGCATTATGTACATACATCTGGGATCTGTCCAGATTTGATCTTTCCTCCAACCCAAGTTCAAGACCTCCATTCATATATTCATTTATTCATTCATTATTTGATGAAAGCTTACTTTATTCTAGGCATTCTCCTAGATTTTCAGGAATCAGCAGTGTAAGACATGTCATTCCTGGTTTAATTTTCTAATACAAAAAACAACAGAAATTTACAAAGCAAGCAAACTCATAAATATACGGCACATGACTAGCGTATTAAGTGCTATGATAAAAAGATTTTACAGAATACTAGTTATGTATTGTTAATTGGGTGATTTTTGATTGCAGAAAGAAAGGATGTGTTTGCTGAGGAATGGAATGTGGATGTATGAGTTCTAAACTTTTCAGACACAGTCAAAATATGCAAAGTTGCTGAGGCAAGAAGTTACCTTATCAGCCAGAAGAAAAGCAGAGACCATTGTGGCTGTAAAATAATATGATGGAAAGCAAATCAGAAAGATTCGGTTGAGAATGGTGGGTAGATTGCTCATGTAAAATTTTGTAGGACATGGTTAGAGGTAAAAATTTAGAATTTTGTTACAATTTTTATTTGATTTCCAAAATGCAGAAAATGCCACTGGATATAATTGTGAACTTCACAGGAAAATATGGCTAAAATATATGCTGATAATTGTGCAGATATTAACAGTATGATACTCAATAAAACTATCCAGAGTAGGCAAAATAAACCAAAAGCACTTTTTCTAAATACTGAAAGCATTTAATATTCATAACATGAGCAGAGAAGTACACCCAAGATAAAAGAGAAGAAACATGAAAAATGGGGAGAAAAAAGGATAATGAGACTTCACAAAAGTTAGCAGAATGATCAAATTCATTTGCTATAGTGCATCTAATAATGTAAAATACAAGATTCGAGTATCATAAAGATTGAAATCTGTCCAGTGATCTTGACTGAGAGTATATTCTTACTGAATTTGCCCACAACCTTTCCACTAGAGTGGATGAGATGGATGCCAGACCACAATGAGACGTACTATAAATTAGAAGTAAAAAATGAACATGATCATTACAAGAAATTTTTTCAAAAAGTTGTCTGTGAAGAGAGGGACTAATTAACAGAGGAAAGACCTTGGAGGGTCACAGGAAATGGGATTCTAATTCAGGTGGACAGAACTGATTTAAATTAAAAAGACATGTCATTCCTTGCATTCAAATAGGAAAAAAGGAAAGGAAAGGAAAAAAGGGTAGCTATTTGTGATAGTGAAAATTAAAGATAATTTTCTCTCTGAGAAGAGCAATGCTATATTGTAAAGCGTCTGGGCTGGATTCTGTTTCTGTATCACCTAAAAACATTTATGTAAACTTTGTTCTTAAATTTCAGGTAAAAAGAATTTACAAATGCACATTTCAAACATACAAATTTTACCATCCTATCTTTGTTTAGTTCATTTTCTGAACTTCTATATTATGTAACACAAGCAAGCTAATTACCTGGATTTGATCAAAATTGGGTTTCTTCTCTTACATGTTTCCAGTTGTTCTTTTATTCTGATAATTTTAACTTTGCTAAAAATAAAAATTATATTGCCCATGCCAGTGTCTCTCAATCTCTTCTGTAAATAGCCAGATTATAAACATATTAGGATTTGCTATTCATGTGGTTGCACTGACTAAATTCTGTTATTATATCAGGAAGGCAGTAACAGAAACTGTAAATTAATGAAAGAGGTAGTGGTCCAATAAACCTACATTCTCTAGAACAGGTGGAAAGTGGGACTTGGCTCCTGGGATACATTCTGTCAATCCTTAAACTACATGATAATAGTTAAAGTGAGATCAAATATACATAACTTATAGAATACTGCTTAATATGTAATAGAACCTCTGGAAATACTGTATATTTTTAATGTGCTTCACTAATGTCTGGACTTTTCAATTTTTCTGAGAAGAAGATAGAAGTTGGGAATTCACATTACATAGATGATTATTTCCAAAATGCTACACAGTTCCACGTTTATACAGCAAATGTGTTTCAGGTGTGCTGTAAGGTATTGCCATGTATTTTTTTTCCACTCATTAAAATAATTTAAGGTTTTTAGCAACTAATATTCATCTACAATATTTGAAACTATATATGAGAATGAATAATGTGTAATATAATGTCAGCCTTTTAAATTTATTAATACTTACATTTATGTGCTGCTGTTTATTCATGGTACAAGTACCTGATAATTCTGTGGTGATTACACAGTGCACAGAGAACCTTTACCTGCTGTTGATGTGTTACTGCTTCTGATCTCTGTTCAAATGGAGTTGTTGCACAAGTGAATTCTTTGTTGTGTTAACAAGTTTAAAGTACAGAGTTTTGTTTCCATTGAATTAGACTTTAATTTTGCACACTGTATTCAGCAACATAAATGAAAAATGTTTCTCTTCTTATTTTTGCTGATGTCATTTTTAACTAGTATCCTATGTTACAAAATATCAATATATTTTTTAAAATTATTATTTGCAACATTTTGAATGAATAGTTGATTATAGTTATAATAACTAAAATGCAATATTTTATGAAATTTCACTTTGGTAATTATTTAATCTTGCCAATTATAATTATAATTTGTAAAAGAAAATTCTAAACTTAATAATTAAATCAAATGGAATTTAGTTATTAAGTCAAATAAGGAAAATTTAATGCACCCTCTACCTTTCCTCCCCCAAACAGGTACATATTGTGCATTAAAAACATACATCAAATTAATTAATGAATAAGAATTTAATTATTTATAGGTATAAATAAGATATAGATATTTTGACCACACAGAAGTATGAATGTTTAATGAAATTTCAAACATCGTTAGAAAATTACATTTTAAGTTAAAATTTTAGTGCTTTAACCTAATTGCAATTTTACTGTGCAAGTTCTCTAATGTTATTTAGTTAGAAATATTCTTTTTTTTTTTTTTTTTTTTTGGTAGTGGCACAACCTTGTGCCTGCCAGGCAGGCACTTAAGCCATTGCGCTAAACCCCCAGCCTGAAATATTTCTGTTTTTGAATGCCATGGAAACTTGGGCATTTAAAGATATAACTTTCAGTATTTCATAGTTAAGCACATTTTAATTTTAAAGATTCTTACTTTTCACCATAATGAAAGACACTTTTGTTGAATTTGGAAAACTTTCAGTATGATCTTGAGGGATAACACTGATAAAAAAATATAATAATAGAATCTCATATGTGGATACATATTCTCCAACAAATCTCCTAATCCTCAGCAGAATCTGTTTGTATGGAAACATTATGCAATGAAACAGCAATGTTAAGATAACTACACCAGGGTTTCAACAACAAATGTGTATTTTTGTAAGAAAAATATTGAAAATATTTAGCTCCTATAATTATAAATAAGAAAAAGAAATGCTATTTAAGAAAATCGGAAAATTATAAGCAGTATTTGCTATGATTTACCAATCATTTATAAATGTATAACATTATTGGGAACGACTAGATTGTTAAAAATAGAACTATGAGATACTTAAATAAATGTATGTAGAATCACATTTGCTAGGAAGTGCTATACGAATCATATCAGATATTATGTAAGTTAAAGCATTTGAACAATATCATGGAATTACCTAAAAGAACTACCAGATCCATATATTCATCACAGTGGCTCTTGCTATACTATTAAAAAACTGTAATTTAAATTCAATTGTTAGAGTACCATAATCATGTTATTAATACCAAATCTATGCCAATTATTTTACCAACTTTCTGAGAGAAGAGCAACATGTATAGTCCCAGGAGTCCTGTCTATTTGAACTATTTAGGCACATGATTGAACAGAAATTCTTTAAAGTTTGTTCAAATATAGTGGAAGAAAGGATTGGTAAGCCTGGCATGGTGGCACACGCCTTTAATCTCAGCATTCAGGAGGCTGAGGCAGGAGAATCATTGTGAATTCAAGAACAGCCTGGGCTACAAAGTGAGTTCAAGGCCAGCCTGAACTGCATAGTGAGATCCTGTCTCATAAAGTAGGACTGGGATTTAGCTCAGTGGCCTAAATGCCTGCCTGGTAGACACGAGGTTGAAAGTACAATCCCTGGTACCAAAAAAAAAAAAAAAAAAAAAAAAAGAATTGGTAAATGCAAGTTATTTTAAAAAGTAAATTCTGAAGCTATATTAGGAATGTGGAGCTGATACCAGGTGAAAACGTTAATGGCAGAGTTTGAGCTTATTTTATCTCTACACCGTCTCAAATAAAAATGTAACTTCCTTATCCACTTTCCACGTTGAGCTTCCCTTCCACAATTTCTGTTTAAAACAATTGTTTGAAAATCACTCACTTCAATGAATATTTTGGATACTTCTGACTCTACATTTTTTTTTAAATTCCTCAATTTCACTTTGTTTTCTGTGATACACTTTCGTCACGATGATCCACGCTAGGAAACAGGTGTTGGGTCCTAGCAAGGGAAAGCTGACTAACATACACATGCTTTCAAAATTAAGTGATTGTAAATCTAAATTGTATAATATTGTATTTTCTTTCTTATTAAACATGTTAAACATGTTGAATATGCCTAGTAGTACTTTTAATGTTGAAATATTGATGAAAATGATATTTTAAAAATTCAATTCCAAAGTGGGCTAATTTTCAAATATATATATACTTTTACCAAATTATATTTTGATGTAGTATATGCAAATCCATATTTCAAAGTTATTTCTTAATAAATTAAGAAATTTGATACATTTGTAGCATATTTCATTATATTATGATTTATTTTGTGGTTTGGCAACAATAGTCTGATACCAGGTGCATGAAAATTGTCAAATCTGCATGCTCTTATTTGTTCATTTATGTGCCTATTACTAGAATTATGCTTGATCTATAATTTGTTCAGATTTATTCATGTCTTTCGTCCATAGTGCAATTTTTTTTGTTTGTTTGTTTTTACTTAAATTAGTATTAGTCATGCTACTCCACATACTAAAATGATAGGATCATTTTCTATTCATTCTTTAATTTAACTCACACAGAGCACCTTCCATGATAATCACAACAGTTCATGGTTTTATTTAAAAATGCTATCATTTTTAGCAAATAGCTGTAGAGTCACTTTGTATCCTAACACACGGTTGTAGTACTGGCCTAACCAGAATCTGAATAATTTGCTAAGTATTTTGCTGTTTTTTCTTTCTACCATTATGCACATCTTCTTAGCTACTTATGTTAATTATTTACTTCTCGTGTGGGTGAGAAGTTGCAGAGTAAATATTTCATTACAATCAGTTTTAGAGATTTTATTTGGGAGATTCATAAAAAAAGCATCATAGATCATATTGTAGACATATGATGTTACATTAAATAATTTTATGGTTTAAATTTTCTTTATGTTTGTTTCAATTTTTCTTAGCTTAGGTAATATGAACATGTTACTGGCATAGAGCAGCCTCCACACTAGGTGTCCATTCATACATTTTGTTAACTGACACAAATTTTTTGACATTAGTTCCTGTCAGGGAGAGTTGCCTTAGTATTATTTTCTCCATAGATATCACTTTTTAAACTAAAAAGCTTACACCAGTAAAATGATGCATTACCATTATTTCCCTCAAAATACTGTCCCTTACTTCAAACACTTTTCCCAACTTTCTTACTACTTTCTGAAGCAGTTCTGCAAATCTCTTATGAGTGTCCTTTGTTGACCTGTCATAGAGAACTTGAGGTCTTGAATTGACTCAAATCGTTTGCATTTCATGATCATTGTGATTTGGAGAAAAGCCAGAATCCTCAGGGTGCCAAACTGGTTGAATAAAGTAGATGAGGACAATAATCATGTTTTTACGAGCCTGTCTGTCTAATGTATGGCACCTGACAGCATCGTTCAGCATATATTTTATCACACTCCCTAAAGAGATTCTTGATTGTATTTCCAGAACTGCTTCAAAAAGTGGCAAGGACAGAGAAGGAAGAAGAGCCACAGAGCTCACCAGGGGAGATCCATCCTCAGGGCCGAGTAAAATGTCAGGGTGGACGCCTCGGTCAGCAGTGGCCCAGGTCCCTTTCCAATGTGGCACAGCACGTGGGGAATGAAGCTGTGGACCCCAGAGTGGCTTCCATTGCCAACAGAGTGTCTGAAATCATTTACTCCTGGCCACCACTAGAAGAGACCCAGGGAAGATGCTTCAAGTTTAAAGATAATTTTATACCACAGTGTTCCAAAATTCAGTTTGAAAGCTCAGAATCTAAAGCTGCAACTTCTAAGAAAGATGGACGAGACGAGGTAATAGCCAAAATTGTTGAGCTGCTGAAATATTCTGGAGACTGGTTAGAAAAAGAGTTGAAGAAAGACAAAGACTTGATGAGCAACTTCCAGGATGGGCTGTCCTGCTCTGTTTTCAAGACTATCACAGATCAGTTCCTAAAGAGTGTGGACACCAGAGGGGAATCAGAAGTCAAAGCCCAGAGCTTTAAAAGTGACCTTGCGATAGATGCCATGGCCAAGCTCACAGCAGTTGACAACCACCCAATGAACAGGGTTCTGGGCTTTGGAGCCAAGTCGCTGAAAGAGAACTTCTCACCCTGGATCCAACAGCATGGTAGATGGGGAAAAAAGCTTGGGATAGCACATCAAGAAATAGACGGAAATATCATCTGGAATACTCATCATCCAGTGGTGATTCTATGTACATGAGTCTCAGTACAGACTGGCAGAAAAATTTCAAAGGTACAAGGCAGATGAAGCTCTGTGACTCAAGAGGCACCAGAAGAATCTTGCTCTTCTCCAGTTTGGGTGACATAGTTACACCATTTTTAACACTGATGTTTTCAGTCCTTCACTAAGTGTGCAAGGAAGTCTATGATGATTAGTGGTAATTTTGCTTTCCAATGGAAACCATCCTCCTGCCTATGTTAACTACATTAGAGGAAATATATTACCAATGTTTGTTGACCTCATGAAAGTGAAATGATAAACGGAACCTGTGCTTGGTTTTAGTTTCTAAGGCCATTGGTTTTAGTTTCTAAGGCCATTGGTTTTTAAAATACGCTTTGGACAGTCTAGTAATGACATTGTTTCCAGCCTACCCTTAGGAATATATTGCTGTTCATGTCAGTAGACATGGCCTAAAGAAACTCTGAAATTTACTGCTATATCCACTGTGTGGAAAGTTACAGTTGGATCTTTTTGACCCATTTCTTTGTTCACAGTTTGAAAAACTTCCATTTGGTACAAAACCACAATTCCCATCAGCTTTATTTTTGTCCTGCATGACTCACCTCTACTTCACAAGATCTCTGGGATTTCCTTAATTGTTCTTTGTGGCGGTGCAATGACGGGTAGCTAGTAAAATAAATACATTGAAGCACTCCTGTTAAGACAGTGGTATTCTGGTTAAAATGAATAGCAAGTAATAGTACTGAGGTTTCTCTGGGAATTGATTAATTTACATAAAGTACTTGTAACAGCTTTTGGTACTTAGTGTTAAGTGATTGCTTATGTGACCTTGTACGTACTGCCCTCAGCTAAGCTGAAAAATTTCTCTTAAAGTAGTCATTGATTGCTTTTTGAAATGGATATTGTTCAGAATGAGGTTTTAGTAAGTAAAATGTGTTCTACAGTGTTTAAGACACATTTAAAAAAATACTGTCAAATTATAGACTCTCACACATTTCTGTATTTCTAGCATCCAACATGTAGCCCAACACAGAATAGATGCTTAATAAACCTTTGATGAGTAAAAAAAAAAAAAAAAAAAGGTGACAAGAACAGTGGGACACATGTGCTTGAAATGAGGGGCAATAGTTTTAGTGGGATTAATTGTACTTGTCTTTTATTTTAGTAAAAGTTTATATTTACTAAATATACATCTATGTAGATATTGATCAGTCACTGCATTTTTAGATGATCTTTTAAGAAGGAACAATTTATTATTTTATAAATAATAGTAATAATAATAACCAATGTTTATTTACTGTTTGCCAGATTCTTATCTAAATTTATTATTTAATTCTTTGAACAACCCTAATAAGTATAGTCTATCATTAGTCTAGTTTTAAAGATAAAAAACAAGAAGAATAACTACAAAACAGTGAATCTACAGTTTCTGATTCGATATTATTCAATCAAGGAAGCTACTAAAACTAAATTATGTGCTGGGGTTTTCCTACTGAATACTTTCTTTTATAGTATAAGAAGTATTCCAGACTTTCATTTTGTGTTATATTTTCAGATAATTTTCATGATATATATTTGATGGAATACATGTTCCCAGAAGGAAACTGTGTTTATTTTAGACTACTGGGAAAAGAAGAATTGAACTTCTTAGTCTAAAACTGATTTGTGTTGTTAATGCTATTGTTTAAATTTTACAGCAGTCTACAACATGAACTTACTGCACTTGTTTTTCTTGTCATTTTGCTAGGAACGTAAGGGTAACTTTGCTTCTCATATAAAATGTAAATTGAAACTAAAACCATGTCCTTTTTTTTTAAAGCTAGCTTCTGAATTTCAGCTTTTCTCGCTCCTTTCTTTCTCCTAGTAAATGTCTTTCCCCAACTTATTTTGTCTTTAATTATATGTATTTTCTGAAAATAGCACCCTAACATTACTTGCAATAATAGGCAATGGGTTATATTAGCTAAAATTTTTAAATATGTGCATGATTCTGGTTCTGGTTGCCCTACTGTCAATACAACACTTTTGCCCAAAATACAAATAAACTTTTATTGCTTTGTGTGTGATTATAAAATGAATGAATAATCTGGATGAAATTAGATGAGCAATGGAATGGATTAAGAATAACATGAATGTAATTTATAATACCAACATTTAAACTGATTTTTTTGTGCATTGTATGCGTACATATATATCATCATAGGAAAATTTTTCATTTTCTTTGGTTCTGGGGACTTAACCCAGGAGTTCATGTGTAGTAAACTCTGCTACTGAGCTGTACCCCCTTTTTTTAAACTCCAAGGCTTGGAATACAATGCTAGAGATTTAATCACTAATCACTAATTAATGTGAAGTTGTGAAGGGATGGCAGTCTATTGTAAGTAATAGGATACCTTCCTGTCACATTTCTGGTTCAGTGAGGTCCGGCATGTACTCTGACTGAAGAGGAAGGAAGGATAAGGGAAAGGAAGATGTTACGCATTTTTAACAAGGATCTGCTATGCAGTTTTCTCTGACAAAAACAACACTGTGTCTGCTGGAATTTTGCAAGAAAGACATTTAGCCCAGTCAGCAATGCTGTAAATTTCCAAACCTCAGCTAGACAGAATTGAATTCAATCGTTTTATGTGTCTTGGGATATATCCAACAGATTTTTGATTTTCCTCAGCAATCCTGCTGACTTGGAGCAGGTGTGTCTTAAAATAACAAGAACTCATCAAGGCACAATTGTTATCGTGCTGATGGCTTCATCTTAACTCCTTCCTGTTGTGCGCACCTGGCCACATAAACGCCATGCATTCTTTGCAGCATGCAACAGGCCACCAGACAGAGAAAAACTTTTTCCGTTGTTGTCCTTAGAGATAAAAAGAAATTGTTGTATTAACAGCTGATGATGGATTTCCACACTAGAACTGAACTAAAAGAAAAAAACTAAAAGAAGCCAAGAATCCACCTGTGCTTATTTTGAAAGGAATCTCCTCAGTTAAGAGTTTTGTTTTTAGAATAACAAGTGTTAGTTTCTTTGAGACATAAGTCTTTTTGCATAACCAGTAATGTAATTGTTTGCCTTTGAATTAAATCATACACAGATCTACTTACCATCAACAATGAAGTTGTTATTGACATCTCTTTATTTTATCATTCTGGTTTGGGCTTATGTAAACAGTTCTCTGTAACTTTTTAACCATGATACAAATTAAGATAAAGTACTACAGCAACACTTTCCTTAATGCTCAAGATTGCAAGTACATTCAGATAATTCTAGGATATATTAGAAAATTGTGGAAAAAATAAGTATTTTAATCTTAATATCTGTTTATAAAGAATGAGTTAAAGAATTGGCCAAATAAAGATGGAAATTGTTGTATTGTATTTTTTCTGCTGAATTAGTTGTCTGACAGTGAAAATAAACTCCCTGTAACAACCTTAGAGGGTAGTACATCTACTTTGGGGTCTATTATTATTTATTAAGTGTTTACTTAATTCTGTATAGCAAAAATAAACAAATGAGACTACATCAAATTATGTCAATTCATGTCTTCTATTCCTTATGTCACTTGCAGGTATCCGTGGCAAACAATATTTTTAGTGTGAATTCTTTCAATTAATTTGATAAACATTTTGAATGTTACGTTGCTGCGTAAGTCAATATTTCATTCCTATTGATTATTGAACTGTATTACATCTATATATTCATATAAATACACAAATACAAAGATATATGTATCCTTTTACTTGTTGATGGTTGTTACCGAATATCTGAGAATATTACAGAAGAGCTGATTGTAACATTTATACACAAACAGTTTCGTTTAATATGACACCTGGGAGTACCATCGCTGAGTTACAAAGCTTATGCAGGTGTAATTTTACATTAAATCGACAAACTTTAAGAGTGGTTATGCCATTTTACGTTTCCCACCAACGACTGAGAATTCAGTGTCTCTACAATTGCCAACTCTTGACCTTGTCAGAAGTTTTTATTTTTAAAAATTAATGGATGTACTGTAACATACACATTGCCACAGAACCTTTTACCCCTAACATAATTTAGAAGGTCTAGTGGGTCATTTGTTCAATCTTTAGGAATTTTTATGCAAACATTCATGTTGTCTGTCATTAAATACTTTTTATTCTTTTAATTCCAACCTACACAGAATGTATTTCTTTCGCCTCTCTTAGTGAGACTAGTAAAAGCTACAGTAGAATGTTGAGCAGGAATAGAGAGGGTACACATCCCTGACTAAATCAAGGAAAGCCATTAAGTCCATCACAACCAAGTCTGAATTAAACTGTAAGTATTTAGAAGATTCCTTTACCATTCTTAAGGTGCCACATCTTCACGTTTCCTGAGACATTAATCTTGAAATCATGCCGAATACTTTTGCTACATCAACTGAGACTATATGATTTTTATTTGTAATCTGTTAAAATGATACATTACATTGGTTACTTTTAATGTTATGTAATCTTTGGACAAGTTTCTGTTACTTGAAGTGTGTAATTCTTTGACTATAACCTCATATCTGATAAAGTAAAATTCAGTTAAATATAGATTTTTATATTTACATTGAGAAAGAGTATTTCTTTGTTTCCTCATATTTTTCCTCAAGTGTTTGAGGTAGTTTAGCAAGTAAACCATTTGTGACAATTTTCTTGATGAGAAATACACCTATATAAACATTAAAAATAGGACTACTCAAGTTATTTGAATAATCTCAGCTTGTTTTAGTAATTTACATCACTTAAGATACCTGTATAGTTAGTCTTATTTAAGTTCAGAAAAAATATTATTCCGGTTTCATCAACATTTTCCAGTTATTTTTGACTTTCAGTTTTATTATTTGATTTTATTACTTTCAGTGTAGTTTTCATTTTCTCTATTACATGTTTTTTTGCATATTCTTGAGTGTTAAAGAATAATTTGTTTTATTTGTTCTTTATTTCATTCTTCTAGCATAAAACTACAAGGTTATACATTCCCTGAAATCTTGTTTAGCTACATCATGACAATTTTGATATTTTGTGTTTATGTTTTAATTTCTTCTTCAAGCCATAAATTAATTAAAAAGGTGTCGCTAATGTTTCAGATACTCAAGATATTGCTGGTATCTTTTGCTATTGATTTCAGATTTAATCATATTTTACTTAGAGAACACAATGTATGATGTTGATTTTTTTAGAATAAATTTGAGAATTCTGCTATAAATCTAGTATGTGGCCTATCATTTTCAATACCTCACAAAAATATGCCTGAATAGAGTATTACATAAATGTCAGTTAAATCCAGTAGTCAGTACTATGTTTTGTCATATATTTCATTACTCATTTTCTCTCATTTCTTCTATCATTTAAAATGAGACATTTAGGAAACATAACAACATTGAAATCTGTACATGGATGAGGAGAATTCACTGATGATGTATAGATATTTCATAGACGATCAGGTTTGAAACTGTAATGTCCCAGTAGAATTTTATGCTGGTGTTCTTTTGATGCAGTGTACTGACTTCCCCTATGCCCGGGAAACATATAAAATGGTAAATTAACCATTTTACTTGCCACATATATTGTCATTGCCCAAAAAAGGTAAGACTCATCTCTTCCCCAAAAATTGACTTAGATATTAAGAATCGCACTAGCTTACATGTTTTATGAAAATTTAATACTCAAAGATAAATTACTCATCTCATGAGTCTTTGTATAAAGAGTAGAGAAGACTCCTAAACTAGCCTTAAAATGGCTTAAGAACAAGATGAACCAACAATTAGTGTGTGAAATTATAGTGCAGTTTTTGCTGCAGGTCAGACCTTGCATAGTTCAAATTTCCTTTATCACCAGAAGAAGCAGAACGTGGGCCATTTCATTGTCTTGTCCAGATGTGCATACGGAAAGGAGAGAGACAAGGGGCCAGAAGTTGGTCAGCTGTTAAATACATACGTTACAATATCTGTTACGAATTGAGCAAAATACCTAATTTTAATCCATTTACATTGTAAATATCAGATTGTGGGTGTTTAATATGTAGTGTATAATGAAGGAGAAAATAAAAGCTCACTACCACTGTTAGTACCATGTGGCTTTCATACAGTATAGGATATATTTAGAGTGAGTAATTTTTCTTAAGTCTATGTTTTGTCCAATGGCTGAATAGAAAGGATATTATCGTGATAATTAACCAGGTTTCAAGCAGGGCATTTGTATTATTACTAAAGATGTAATACAAACAACTTATGTGACTTTGCCTGAGATCAGTTTCTGTAGAAGATGTATTACTTATATGATAGAACAAGATTTGAAGGACAACTATACAAAGTTAGAAAAAGTTTAGATTTATTAAACTTTAACAATTAAATGTACAATTCACAGACATAAGGCTTTGAAAAAGTCAGATACAAATTAATACCATATGTTATCTTTAGTTATTTTTAGAAATACTCTAGTGAATAATTTCAGAAAATATAATCTGACTCTTCAGAAAATGGAACATATAATGCACCAAGTAATTACAGGAAGGTTAAACTTCCACTTCCCATGGAGGAAAATAGTAAAATTTATTTCCTAAATTATCTAGAAAAGTATCTAAAAAGTATGATTTAATTAGAAGGAATCAAAATTCATCAGATGGGAAAGGTTGTACTTTAAGTACATCTATAGTTATTTATATTAGAATATGGCTATTTTCATTTTGAAGTATTTTATATTTTGAAAAAGCTAAGAAAAAAATCTGCTCCCATATAAATCATAAAAAATGATTAAGAATAACAATCAACACTGGCTTTTCTGTATTATTCATTACCCCACCGCACATTTAGGTCTTTCAATTAGCGAACATTAAGTGAAATATCAGCATTCTACCAAAAACTGTTAGAGTAAATGGCATCAAGCTTAGAACCTATAAACCTTTCAGTTGATTTCATAGTCCTTTCAAACTCAAAATCGTTATCACGAAATAATAATTAACTTAGAGCAAGATACGGAACAGAAACTGTTGCTAATCAAAAATAGAAATGTATTCATTCAGTGTTAGTTCTTTGTCTTTCAGACTACTTACGTACCTCATACCCACTCCCAGAGCAATACAACTATCAACATAACGTGTTTACAAAGGGTGTAGCATAGGAAATTATGATATTCTGTGATAGCAATATCACTTTTCCTTACTAAGAAATATATTCTTTTCCTGTGTTTATTCTTCCAGGAGAGAAACTTTTAAAAATCACCAGTATAAAAAATAATTTTATCTTGCAGGAAAAAATTTATGCTGTATCAAATCAATATTGCAGGGTTGAAAATAAGCTACCATTATTTCAGGTTATCTATCTATCTATCTATCTATCTATCTATCTATCTATCCCAACAATGCTATCTACAAGGACCTAGAGAGAAGGAATTTTGAATGGGAAAATGAGGCTTGTTATGAATTTATGCTGAAAACGTTGATGCTGGGTCCTCCAACAAAAGTTACAAAAAACAATAGCGATGACATTCCAGAGAGAGCAAGATGTCTTTTTTCAAGAAAAAATATAGATACCAATTATAGCTATTTTAATGGTTAAAGTGGCCTTTTTAACGCTAACATTTCATTTGAAATAAAGTGAATGAGGGGCTAATTGCCCCAGTGAGAAAAATTGCTGCTTAATTCCCCAACAGCAAAGAGAAAAGCAGTGGTTATAAATAAAGTGGGGAAACAATCACGACTCAGAGATGTTAAATGTAAGTTTCCTCCAGAGCCCCTTGTTTCTTACCTGGGAACCTAAAGCTACTTGGTCTGGAATTCACCACAGGCTTGTGTGTTTAGGATTTAAGAGAACAATGGAGCCAATCAGCAAAAACTCATGAGAGATATGATTTCTCAATTCATTCCCTGTTATTTCCTATATAATCACAAACTTATCTGTGCAGTATACGTCAGTGAAATGGATGACCAGATAAAATACTAGAAAATTGAGTGTATAAACTTTGAAAACTCAAGAGGAAATATTTTTTCTCCTCTTTATGCCTTTCATTATAGAGTTTACCCTTGAAATTGTTTCATTATTACAGATTCAAATTATTTAAACAGCCTCATTCTCAGGCTACTTTATTGATCATATATATAGTTATACAGTGGTACCTCAGTTCACTAACAGTTCTGTTCATGATTCATTCATTTCACAATTTGGTTCTCAAACAGAAGCATTTGGCAAAATTTTGCTTTCTTTCCAAATTCCACATGGGGTGATAAACACAACCATGGCCATTGTCCTCAGAATTGTGAAACAAATTAAGTTTGTGAATCAAGGTACCACTTTGGTAGGCTGCTTTTATTGATTGCTTGGTCTATGGCTTCATTTTTCTAAATGTGTAAGCCTTGCAAGCACTTGTGGAATAGTCTCCTTTTGATGTCCATTGTATTTTTTTTTTTTTTTCCGGCACCGGGGATAGAACTCACAGCCTCGCACCTGCCAGACAGGCGCTTAAGCTGCTGAGCCATACTCCCAGTCCTGGTTTTTTGTGGCAGGGTCGCACTATGTAGCTCAGGCCGGCCTTGCGCTCATGTTGTAGCCCAGACCAGCCTCGAACTCACAGCGTTCCGCCTACCTCAGCCTCCCGAGTGATGGGATTAAAGGCGTGCGCCACCACGCCCGACCCCCATTGTATTATTAAATAACCCAGTGTTTGTAATGAGAAATTTAAAATTATTAGTATGTTAGTATGTACTGAAACTTAACATCTAATGTGATAAAGATGAACTTGAAAAATTTAAAATAATTATTTTGAATAATTTGGCACTTTTTTATAGAAATGATTAGAGATACCAATGACTTGATATTGCAAATAATATTCTGAAATAAAGCCTTGTAAGTATTACAGATACACATGCAAATTAATACTTAAAAGTAGAGGTACAGTGTAAGTGACAAACCTTTTAAAAACACAGAACAGGGGCCAGGGATTTAGCTCAGTGGCATAAGTGCCTGCCTGGCAAGCATGAGGTCATGTGTTTGATCCCCAGTACCAAAAACCAACCAACCAACCAAGCAAACACACAAATGAAAAACATAACAGGTGATAGTAGCTCAGAAATTTTTAAAAAATGTAATCATGTTAGATATATCTTTTGCTCTTGGGGCAAAGTCGTTAACATAAACAGTGTGTGCACTTGAGTGTGTGTATGTGTGCATGCATGCATGTCTGTCTGTATGTGCTCCCAGGGATCCAAACCAGGGTGCCCTCTCACTGAGTCATATCCCCTCCCCTTTTTATTTGAGACAGGGTCTTTCTAAACTGCCCAGGCAGAGCTGAAGACTGAGATCCTCCTGCCTCAAACTCTGTCAGGCATACACCACCAATCCTGGCCTTAACAAATGGCTTTCCACCTGTGGTTGTCTAGCTCTAAGGCAGAAATGGCATGGCAGCAAGCCTGAGTAGAGGAAAACTCTTTCCTTCATCGTAAACTAAACCATAAAAAGAGAGAGAGAGACAGAGACAGAGACAGAGACAGAGACAGAGAGACAGAGACAGAGAGAGACAGAGACAGAGAGAGACAGAGAGAAAGAGAGACAGGGAGACCCAGAGGCAGAGAGAGACACAGAGAGACAGAGACAGAGTGACAGAGATGGAGAGACATAGACAGAGAGACAGAGACAGAGAGACAGAGACAGAGACAGAGACAGACCAGGGACAATAATATGTCCCTTCAGGTCAAAGCCTAGAGATCTATCTCCTTTAACCAGGTGCTACCTTCTTACAGCACATTCATTCAACTATAAAGTTATCAAAGCATTAGTCCACTGATGACTTCATTGTCCCCACAGTCCAATCACCTTCCAATAGTCTAATCTCTAAACACACGAGACTTTTGGGGTATATGCTAGCTCTAACCCAGTGGTGGTGACCGTATGGTATGTGTGCTGCAGTGGACTGTTTCTTATCATTGAAAGCTCTAAAAATTTTGTTATCACTGACCTATATAAATAGTAAACTTATTAAAATATTTAATAAATAATTTATGTGGAATATTTACCAATCTGATGTTTTAAAATGCTTAATTAGGGCTGGGGATATAGCTCAGTGGCACACACACATGCCTGGCAAGCACAAGGTCCTGAGTTCGATCCCTGGTACCAAAATAAATAATTAAATAAATAAATAAATAAAATAAAATGCATAGCTGTGGGACTCCTGGTTTACTCTTAACCTACATTAAATAATTAACTTTTATAGTTTGAGGCTAGGTCCCTTATATTTGAAAAAGTTCTAATTATTCTTAGAAAGTATGTGAAAAATTCTATGCGTATGTTTAAATTCACAGAGAAATGTATGACACAGCTGTGATCATGGATAGCTCTCTTTGAAAATTATATGCTGTGTTTTATTTTTCTAAATCTGAACTTTTTTTCCTGAGACTTGGGTATGTACCTTCCTACAGGAATCTACTAACACAAAATAAAATCTGTCCTCTATGCAAGAATAATGTACTAATAAATCTTTTGTAGTTTAAATGAATGACTTTTTTCAGCAGTAAATTAATAAAATGCATACATATCCGTATGTGTACTCCTGAGTTGTCTGGATAGGTGTATGAGGTGTTTGGATGGATATGTATATGCACACAGATGTGTTTGTATGTGTTTGCATGCATGTGTGTGTGTTGCAATTCTATGCTATTCAGCTCTAGTCAGACTATAATAAACTAATGAGCCAGATAACTAATTATTAGATTTCATAGGAAAGAGACATCCAAGAGTTGATATTGATATTTTAAAGTTTTTACTAAAGATTATCTTTTTCTGTGAGACTTTGACAAATAAAGCGTTTGATTAGCAGTTGGTCTAATATTTTATTATTTATCAGTACAATTTATATATTCATAAGCCTTATATTCATCATAGGGAATTTGTACCTGTATATGGTACATTCTGATTCCGCTTTTGTTTTCTCAATTGCCTCCCCTCCCTTCAGCCACCTCTTTCTCTTTTTTTTTCAACAAAACTTTGTTTCCATTGTATCCTTCTTTTGTCATTTTTAAATTTTCCCTTCCTATCTTACTCTTTCTTCCTTTCCTAGTTTCCCTTTTATGACCCATTTCTTCCTATTTCACAATACCCATTGTATTGGTTGACACTGTGTCCCCCCAAGGACTCATAATTTGGATGGGGCTGAGTCTGGCATTTGTGATTGGTTTGTTGTCTAGCACTGGGATTGGTGATGTGAGTGCTGCACCTGCCCAGAAGTGGAGCCAACATACAGAGTAAGGGTGGGACGAACACGTGTCTCTGTCTCTCTCTCTTGCAGGGTTCGCTTGCTGTTTGGGGGCCACCATGAATGGCTGCCCCGTCACGCCACACTGTCTTGGAGTCAACTGAGTATGGACTGGAAACCCCCGAGAACTGTAAGAAACAGACCTTTCCTTTGCTAATTTTGGGCGTCAGGTGTTTTGTATCGGCAATGAGTGAAAAGTAAGTGAGACACCCATCCCACATATTGGTCCTTATTTACACTTTCTGTTTCTCACACCTGAGAAACAATGCAATACTTATGCATGAGGACGATTTATATCACTTAAGTATATGGTGTCAATGTGCATCCATTTACAGAGAAATGTCTCAAGTTTAGCCTTCTTTGAGGCTAAATTGTTCTAATTTATTTTATTTTATTTTTATTTATTTATTTATTTATTTATTTATTTTTTGCAGCACTGAGGCTTAGAACTCGCAACCTCGCACCTGCCAGGGCAGGCACTTAAGCCACCGAGCCAAACTCCCAGCCCTGGCTTTTTGAGGCAGGGTCGCACTATGTAGCTCAGGCCAGCCTTGTACTCGCGTTGTAGCCCAAGCTGGCCTCGAACTCACAATGCTCCTCCTACCTCAGCCTCCCGAGTGCTGGGATTACAGGCGTGCACCACCACGCCCAGCTTTGTTCTAATTTTTGAGCAGCAGTGTTATCATCAAGTACTGCTATGGAATAAGCATTTATGTTTCTTCAAAATTCACATATTGAAATAAAAATTCTCAAAATTCTCAAGGTAATAGTATTTAAAGACAGAACTTTTTGAGACCTACAAGGTCGTTTGGTGAAACTTTTGTGAATTGATTAGTACCATTTTACGTGAACAACGAGGTCAGAATTCCTTCTTTTTCTTTTTCCAATAAGTGAGAGTACTAAGAGATGATGATATCCTATGAAAAAGGAAAAGAGTACTCACCAGGAACATGTCATGCTGGTACCACAGTCTCACAATTGCATTCTCTAAGACTGGGAGAAACAACGTTTTTCGTTTAAATTACCCAGTCTTTGTAATTCAGTTATGGAAGCATATTGACTAACAGAGGTATATGATAGTTTTTCATTTACAATGAGAAACTTTCGAAAGAAAAATATTAATATGACATTTTATCAATATGTTAACATTGATAAGCACATTCTAAGTGAAATAGATGCACATTCATTACAGGACTATTTTTAAAATTTTGGATGGCTGAATGACAATGTCACAATTAAAAATTGGAATAAACACAGAGTGAATTTTGCTTAGCTACTCCATTCCTTTCAGAGCTTCTAGAAATCAATTTAGAAAATAAAATATTTTCACCACCATTTCTTCTTTTTAATGTAGTTTTTACATCTTCACATGTACATCTCTTTACTTTCATGCCTTGCTTTTAACCTTTGATTTTTGAGTGCTATTCACTTTGAGAGTCACAGCAGCATCAAATAACAATGGTGAAGAGATTTTTCCCAGGCATCAGTGGAGAGCATCATGGTAATGAAAGGTATAATTGTGGCTCCCTGCCTTTGCTATAATTGAAAATCAACTATAGCATCTTTTCCATTTAACTTTATTGCCTAAGTTCAAACCACTGTATAAGAAAGAAATCAACACTAGAATAATTCCCCTAATGTTGCTTTCCTGTCCATACAACGACTTGAAACCTGGTATTAAAGTTACGCAGAAGAGGCAATTAGATTTATTCAATTACATCTGCGTGAAAGAAGTATAATTATCAGTTGCATTCTTATAAATGCACTGCTTACCAAATATTTGCTTCCTAGTCTGGCTACAAGATTTCATCTATCAGGCTGTCACACTGTTAAAACTTGATCATATAGTCTGTTTATATAATTTATACTGACTTCCAGAGAAAACTTTTTTATGTCGTGGTGATTATAATAGGTATATTAGTAATTTGGAGTGCTAACTGAGCAGTCTATCTGCCATAAATAATAGGAAATTATAGCAAGTGAAATCTTCCCAAAGTATTTGTAATGTACCACTGTATATCAGAGAAATACTTTTATAGTATCCCTAAGAGACTAGTAACTTTATTTCAGAGGGTAAACATGATGTAATCTATTGAAAAGACCTTTTGTGTCAATTGTATAGATTTTGATAATGCCTACAAAACTTATGATACTGTTTTTTTTTTGTTTGTTTGTTTGTTTGTTTTTGTACTGGGAATTGAAATCATGACCTCGTGCTCACCAAGTAAGTGCTGTACCACTGACTTATATTCCTGGCCCATGATACTGTTTTTAAAAAGAATACCAATTTGGATAAAATGATGTTCTATGCTTGAAACTCTCATTATGTAAGACCTGTGATCTTAAGTAAGCTATTTAACAAATTTATAGCTCCTCATTAAAACAGGTACAAATCATACACAAAGTAACCATGAAACTGTGGAATTTTGCCTATGGTCAATATGGAATAACAAGGGCTGAATTAATCCTCACACCGGAAAAATACTACATAAAAACACAACTTGTACTGAATCTGTATATCAATATGCTGAACATTAGGTAACAAAAGATAATTGGCCTTGAGTCATCCAAATAAAATGAAGTGACAACTATGAGTATTCAATCCTTCAGTCTGGAAAGTGTTTCCTGAGTGAAGTATAAGGGGAAGAATGTTTTCCTTCACTTTGAGAAATAAAGCTTAATTTTGGAAAGTCTATGACTGGAAGATAAATAAAGTATAGATTCATAAAAAAATCTGGAAATGTGAATATTGTTTTGAGTGATTATATAGATATTGACTTGCAGTAATTTTATGTTATAAAATAGCTTTACTAGTTTCTGTTCCCACTAGTCACAGTGGAAATTTGTATAAGTTATGGAGTAATGATTGATTATTTAAAAGATTTTGTCTCAATAATGGGGTAAAATTGTTGTACATTAAACACCATAGTACTTTTGTACTATCTAAAAAGGCATATAAGCAGAAATTAAAATGCTCAAATTTATTCATATCAGCATCCACCACCAAAACTCAAATACTGTTCAGTTATATAAATGTAAAGTAGCTAGTACACAATAAGGTACATTCCAATGTGTGACATTAAAGCCAAATTTACTAGTTATTCAAAAAAGTAGAAATTACAACCTATAATAAGAAACAAAAGCAATCAATTAGAACTGGCTCCAAAGTGAAATAATTATGTAGCTCATTTTTTATATTCAAGGAGTTAGAAGGTAAAATATTATTATATAGAGAAAGGAATGCATAAAAAGGAGCAAAGCAAATTATTTTAGAAATAAAAACTGCACTGCATGAAATGGAAAATGCACAGGGGCTTATTAACACCAATTTAAACACTGAATAAGAAAAAAAGTAGTGAACTCAAAGACATAGCAGTTAAAAATTTTAATGAAATACAGTGAGAAAAATTACAATAAAAACACAAGAATAAGAGTTATTTGTGTTATCATTCAACATACCTAACTTACATAACTAGAGTCTAACTTGCTGTTAGGAGGAGGGGGCTGGTTAGAAGTAACTCCTTGGGAGCATGACCCAGAAGGGCATATGTCCTTCTTCAGATCTGCTCTTCACACTCTGCTGGTTGTGTTAACATGAGCAGCTTTCCTCTGTTGGGTCGTTCCACCATGCTTTTCCAGGCTGTGTGCCCCTGAACAGGTGATATGCGAAGCTGGAAGAATGAAGCCAAAAGTGTAGTGGAAACTCCAAGAAGATGGAGCCAGAAATGTGAAACATCTGTGGAGAAATGCTGCAAGCAATGAGCAAATACACCCTAAGAAGAAGCCATGAGCACTATACCTGGAAATATCTTGGAGGAGACCTGACCAAACACTGGAATCTACATCTTCGCATAAGAATTAAATGTTTGCAGTGGTGATTATTGGTCTTGCTTTGGTTCTTTTTCTATCCCCCATTCCTCCTTTTGGGAATGCTTATACTACACAAATGTATATTGGTAGTGTTTAAGTTTGGTTTTGATTTTTACAGTGAATCAGAGCTAAGGATTTGTATTGACTCTCAAAGGAGACTTTAGACTTGGAATTCTCAGCAGTGTTGGAAGTATTAAGACTTGGCTACTCCTAGAGATGGACTAAATCCATTTTGCATAAAGAGATGTAAAACATGCCTCTTGGTCACCATAGATGAAATGGTATGGTTTAGACCTGGAATGCCCCTTCAAAGCCTCTTGCAGTTAGAGACAGGGCTTGTGGAAGACTATGGGATTATGGATGTGTCACACTGGACCTCTTCTAAAGATGTGTGAGCTGGTTATATGTGTGTTGTTAGGGACATTTCCCTCCCTAGTTCTTACCTTCTCTCTCTGCTTTCCGGGTGCCACAATATGAGTAATTTCCAGCAAACTTACTGGGCCCTTTCACCATGCCTTTCCAGACCTGGAGGTAGCAGACCATAAAATGTTAAGTCTTGTGAAACAATGAGCTGAAATAAATCTCTCTTCTTTTTAGTTGTAGAAGTCAGATATTTTGTCCCAGTGATCAGAAAAGTGATTAAAACAGCAACATTTTGACAGAAACAGGGGCATTTGAAACACAATTATTGTAATGTTTAGGTACATTCCACTAAGTACCCTTATTTCTGAGACCTATTACAAGTATAGAAGTTCCCAAAATAACATTCAGTATTTAACAATTTGTTAGAAGAGCATACAAAGCTCACTGAAATGTATCACTGATGCTTTCTACACTTTGTGCCTAACTCCATATGTTTGGAATGTTGGTAAAGAAGCAGTAGCTTGTTCAGAGCATGTAATTCACCCTATAAAACTGCATGTCAAACACTGAAGGAATCCCAAACAGAAAATCCCACATAATTCATGAGTGAGTTTTATCTGGGCCTACTGAAATATAAAATGAATAATTTAATTCATGAACATAACCTATCCCCTTACTTATTTTACTGCAGTTTGTGTGTGTGTGTGTGTGTGTGTGTGTGTGTATGTGTGTGTTTTTCTTTTTGCAGAAAGGATCTTGCCATGTAGTTCAGACTGGCCTTGAACTCACTATGTAGTCCAGGCTGGCCTTAAACGCACAGTGATCTTCCTGCCTCAGCCACCCAATTTCTGGGATTGCAGGCATGTGTCACCATCTCCAGTCACTTTCTTTTTACGTAGTACTGCAGTGTAAAGTATCCAGCATGACATGATAAAAGTAAAAAAAGAAAATTCTTCATAATTGTAAGTGTCCAAAGTTATCAATCTGTCTCTACTAGCTTATGGAAGAATATGGTATTGCATTGCCCATTCTAATTTGCTCACTGCTGCTGGACTGTTAGTTACCTGTAAAAAAGATAGCCACTTTCATCCTATCTCACCCTGGGTATGGAAGTACATTTCTTTCAGGTCATATAGTACACTTCGGCACTCATGCTATTTAGGGTGTTACTAACTTTATTGAGCAAAATCATGATAACTATGACAGAAATATGGTATGGATCCACAGAGGGATCTTTTTGTCCCTCTTTGCTAGAAATCTTCTAGAAATAATTCATATACATAAATATCTTCATACTCTACATTAATGCAGGAAGGTAACTTTTATGTACTCCTCACAAATTTTTCTGTCACCCAATCCAGAATCTTCCTCCTGTCTCTTCATTTTACATTCAAACATTTTTAAAGTAATTGGAAAAATGAAAGCACGAACCCTCTTTTCCTGGTATTAAATATTCCAAACATGTATTTGAGAGTTGTTAAAGCAAGTGGGGTTTAGGCATGGTGATGGCACATACCTGTAATCCCAGCACTTTGAGAAGCTGAAGCAGAACAATTGCATGCTTGAGCCCAAGTTGAGCAGCTTAAAGCTTTCATGAGAATTTATGAAAAAATATAAAATCAAAAAGGTTGGGGATATAACTCAAAGCAATGGACCTAGGTTCAATTTTTAGTACTGAAAAAAGAATGATTAATATTCTGTTCCATTGGGCCCAACTGCCATAAACCCTCATTTTAACCAGTGGAATATAACAAGCACCACCATCTAGTTCTCTGGATATCAGTAAAAATATCTAAGAAAAATTGGGATATTGCCCTTTCATAATTCATGCTGAAACTAGTAAATAACCACAAGTCATTGTGGCCCCTGGGATGCAAGAGGCGCTATGGGCCGCGCTGAGGGCAGACACGCGGGCTTGAGGAGCCAGAGCCCCTCCCCTTACCGGGTTTGAGGAGGCCGGCCCTCCCTGTCTGACGGGTGTGAGGCGCTAGAGCCCCTTCCCATCGTGTCGCCCTCCGTGGGCAGGCCCTCCCCCAGGACGCTCCCGTTTCCCCACCTCCCTTAGCTCCCGCCCCAGCCGCCACCCCGGATCCCCACCCATCTGCCCGCCTCCGTGGGCCAGGCCCTCCCCCGGGACAGCCCTTTTCCCTGCCTTCTGCAGTCTGCCCGCCTTCTATACCGCCCATGCCCTATATAAGTCACTGTAGTTCCGCAATAAAAACAGATCCGCACCATCAGCCTGGTCTCCGCGTTATCAGCGTGCCGGTCCTGCCTGCTGTGAGGCCCAACTGCCCCCAAGTCATCATCATTAAAGTAATCCTTTATTAATGAACTATTATCAGGTATGGGGACTGTGTAAGTAATCATGATTTTCTGCAATACTGCCTCAAAACCAGATCTCATTCTCATTTCTGATTTTAAAAAATAATTCAGTAGGACTGTTATAAGGTATCTACATTCTCTTTTATTTTATGAACCATTAGCCCAAAGCAAAAAGTAATGTACATCATAATTTTATTAGATGTAATTCCTTTTACTTCTGTTACCTAAAAAGTGTCTCAGTAAGTTGTCATAACCACACACCTGTATCCTGTGGCAGAATGAAAACTGATGGTCAACTTAAACACCAGCTGAATAAAATCAACCTGGTGCTGAGTGTAGATAGCCCCACCTGTGGATGGATTGTTCTCAGCATAAAAGGAAACCTGGAGAGGAAGAGTTGTTGTTTGGTGCTGCTGGTTCTCCTGTTGCCATGGGTTCTCCTGGGGGAGACTGTTGAGTTTATTTCCTGATATGAACTTGGCTGTTCTCATCATCAGAGGAGCTCAGGACCTTGTTGTCACTGGGGATGGCTGTGGTTCACTTTGCGGGAGCTCTGGTCCTTCTGTTGAGCATTGCTTCCTAGCTCTGGAGGGCAAGATGCTGTGTTGCTCAACCCCCAGGAGAAGCTTGTCACTCAGGCTTCCTGATATGAACTTGGCAGTTCTCATTATCAGAGGAGCTCAAGACCTCATTGCTGCTGAGAATAGTTATGGTCCTTTTCAGGGGAGCTCTTGTTCTTACTTTGACTGTTGCTTCCTAGTTCCCGTGTAGAGCCCTCACCCTGGTGGTACAGATCCTTGATCCCACTGGCACAGACTACCTAGCTTCCACCACTGACCTTTGGAGCCTTTCCAGCACAGATCCATGAAACAGACTTGTATGAGTCATTGTCACAGGCTCTAGGTCTTCAGATGGATTCATGCAGGATGTTGCTGTGGGTTCCAGGCCCTAGGTCTTTAGTGTGTGGGCAGATTTCCTGCACTTCTTGTATTTAACTCTTTGGGTGACCATTATAAATAATACTATAAATTATGTGTCCTGTATATAATCATTTTCCTTGCAAACACCTGACTACAAAACCTCCCAATATTTTTCTTATGGTCTTGGTAAAAAGGTGCTCATTTTTTCCTTTGGAGTTGTCATCATTATCTTGATGAACATCAGCATGGTGAAGGTCAAAAATTATGTATTTATAGTTAAATATGAACTGATAATTTTCTTAGTTCTTTGAAGATATAATTAATTTATATAATTCTGTATGAGTCACTTTCCCATTGTTTGGACAAAGCACTGGACATCCTGAACTAAAAAGAGAAAACATTTATTTTGGTTCACAGTTTCAGTGTGTTTAGTCTACATTGGACTGACTTCAAAATGGAAATATGGTGGAGAGCATGTCAGAAGAAGGTTGTTAACTGTGTGGCCATAAAACAGAGAGAGAGAAATCGTGGGTGAGAATACACTTTTCCAAATTACACACTCAGTGATCTCTCCCTTCGAAATAGTCCTGACCCCCAAATACGAGAATTTGGGGAGCATTTTAGATCTAAAGATAATCAATTGTCTCAATAATTCTACAAAAAATATAAGGTTATTAACCTACTTTACAAGACAAAATCTAATGACTTGCAAAAAATTATAATTTTTAGTAATGATTGAACATGTCATATATGTTAGTCATTACAGCATTCTCATCCCCCAAAATCTTTTTATTGTTTTATTTATTAATATCAAAAACTGTTTGGCACCTTGACTTAATTTACTTGGTGCCATTGGTGAATTAGTTTTCAGTCAGCTAGGCAAGCAAGCAATTAAAATTACTCTCAGCTGTTCAAATTTGCTCATTAAAGAAAAACAAAAACAAACAAACATACAAGTAAACAGAAATTCTCTCTGAGTCAGTGTATCTCAATCCTAGCTGCAAATTACTATTACCTGTGGAGCTTGTAAGGATTATTGATGCCAAGGGTAATGTACCAGCCAACTAAATAACAGCTCCTTATTTACACAAACATAGGTAAAAGAACTTCTACAAAAGCAGAATAGTCTGACAATTATTAGTAATAATTGTCTACTTATAAGCCACAAGAGGATGAGTTGTAGTACACAGATACACCATGTTTTCTGAATTTCTCATTTACATGATTCTTATTTTAAGAACCTCATTCTTTCTTGCTCTATTTCAGAGTATGCCACATTACATTAAGCATGTGGCAAGGTGAGTTATATTAATGAGATCTACCCATGAGTAAGAACAAATCACACATTGTAGTCAAGGCTAATATCAATGAAGCTATAAAAACAAAAGAGGTCTATTTCAGTGTCTATACCACAAATACAAAATGTTTCCAGGCCTAAACCCACACTATTTTCAAAGTTTATTTATTAGAAGTGGTCGCTCTGACCCAAGTTCCTAGAGTTCATGGTAGTTTTTGTTCTCTATGGTAATAGACACTTGTTCCCCAAAATCTTTTCTTTAAGGTACAACTCATTCTAGGCATTCATTAGCAATAAATAATGTTCCCATTTCATGACTTTATGCCATGGCACCATACCCTTTAAAACTAATTATATTTACACAAACACTCGTACAAACTGAACTAGAAAAAAGAACCAAGCTTCCTCTCCTCCTTATTTCATAGAATTGTTTTGCCTGTAGAACTATAGCATACATCGTCCTAATTATTTCAGAAAAATCAGATGGATATTTAATGATTTAAAAATATGTTTATTTGCCATTTGTATTTCTTTCTGTAAGAAATGGCTATTTATCTCATACACCCATTTTTGGGCTGGGTGTTTAAATTTGGGAAGTTTGATTGTTTTTCAATTCTTTGTATCTTCTAGATATTAGTCTTTTGTCTAAGTGACAACGGGCTAATATATTCTCCCACTCTGTGGGTTTTCTTTTCACACTATTGGTGATTTCTCTTGACATGCAAAAGACTTTAATAGAATGAGATCCATGTTGTTGATTCTGTGTAGTATCTCCCATACAATCTGAGTTTTGTTCATGAAATCTTTGTCTACACCTATGTCTTTAAGAATTCTACATATTTTCTCTTTCAGCAGATTTAATGTTTCTGTTTTGATGTTTAGATCTTTCACCCATGTAGATTTTAGTTTAGTGCATGGTGATAGACATGGGTCTTGTATTAGTCTTTGGCATATGGAAAGCCAGTTTTTCCAACACCATTTATTAAAGAGGCTATCTCTCTTTCAGTGAATGTACCTGGCCCCTTTGTCAAAGATGAGGTGGCTGATTGTTTTTGATGCTGTTTCTGCATTTTCTAATCTGTTCCATTGATCCTCAAGTCTATTTTATTGCTGATATCATGCTGGTTTTATCACAGTAGATATTTAGTACAATTTCGAGTCAGGGATTGTGAAGCCCACTGTCTTGCCTTTGCTGCCTTGGATTGTTTGTGCTATTCTAGGATTCTTCTAGTTCCAAATGAAAAACTGTTCAACATCACTGATTATTCAAGAGATGTAAATTAAACAAGCCTGAGATTTCATCTCACCCCAAAAAGAATGGTTATCATCAAGAAATCAACCAATAAAAATGCTGGCAGGGCTATGGGAAAAAGGAACCCTTTTGTACTATTGGTGGGAGTGCAGACTGGCATAACCACTGTAGAAATCTGTGTGGAGATCTCTCACAAAATGAAGATTAAAGATTCCATTTGATCTAGCCATTTGCCTTCTGAGTATCTTCTTGGAATAATTAAAAGCATCATACCACAGTGGCATATGCACATTCATGTTTATAGCAGCACAGTTTGTAATAGCTAAATCTTGGAAACAACTAGAATATCCATCAACCAAAGAATGGATAAAGAAAATAAAATTTTAATACAGTGGAATACTTCTTAGTCATACAGAAGGATAAACCTGAGACATTTTTAGGCAAATGGGTGCACCTTGAGAGCATACTTTCAAGTGGAGTAAATTAGATTTACATTTGTAAGTGTTGCATCATTTCTCTGATATGGGATACTGAATGCATCAATAAGGGTCAAAGTGTATAAAAGGCAGAGTGAAATAAGAAGAAATTGTTCCAAAGAAAGGGGAACTAGGGAGGGTGGGGAGGGGGGGGAAGGAAGGAGGAAAAAAGAGTCCATATTCTAGAATGAAATAAATCAGACAATGTTTAAATATCACATTGTTTCTCTAGTGGGAGAAACTGAAAGGATAAATTAGGACCAAAATGTATAGCCTATACTGGGAAATAGGAAGAAAATATTCAAATGGGAAGGGGAACAAGGGATGAGAGAGAAAGGAAGGAAGGGAAAAGAAAAATGAATAGAAGGAAGAAAATGTAAACAAAGCTTTTGTAAATAAAGAGGGGAAAAGGGGATGAAGGAAGGGGTGGGGTTCAGGGAAACAAAGAAGAATCAAGAAATATCATCTAAATATGCAGACTTCCTCTAATGAATGTGGTCATTATGCATATCTAAAACATGCCAATAAAATTAACAAAAAAAACATTGATTTTTAGTATTATCTCTCCCTATCACATTTTTGGATCAACTTTTGTAACGCAACTAATGCATTTTTAGATTCCATAACTTAACCCCATTTATGTTTTTGTTTATTCTTGATTGTAAACTGTCTTCCACTGAATCACTAATGAGCTCCTCAGGATAAGATAAATAAATGCCTGAGTTGTTCTCATTCGTATTTCGGATGCCCAATATTATTCCCGTTGTGCAAACATGCTCGATTGTATTATACTTACATACTAGTTAGGTAGATAGATAGAGACAGATAGTGTCTTGGTTACTTTTACTTTTGTCTAGTTGCTGGGACAAAATAACTGACACCCAAAATGAAGGAAGGAAATGTTTACTTAGCTTATAGTTTTTGGAGGTTTCAGTTCATAATTAGCCGGCTCAAGGCAGGATGGCATGGCACTGCGGCAACATTTCAAGGCAGCAACCAGAGCAAAAAAAGGAGGGAAACAAGTCGCTTCTCATCCCTTATATTGTACACAGGATGCCCCCACTGCAGGGCAGGTGTAGCATTCACAAGATCTCTGTGCAGTACTTTTGCACAGGAGGAGGGTATTTACAAAGTAGGGATCCTGGCTCTCTGCTGAGTCTCTCAGTAACACTTCCAAACTTCTCAAATTGGCACAATGTATCAACCATAGCAGATAGCATGCTTGGATGTGTCCATACAAACACATGCACATGTATTTTACTTCATTAGATGATATGATACATCATATATAAAGATAAGTGACAATTCAATTTCAAACCAAGGAAGACTTATACTGACACTCAGTGACTCGTATGTGATTAGGTTTCCTCAGAATAAGGCAAGGTGGTGATGTTTTATAGTTGCTGAAGTATTTATACAAAGCTAGCTATCCTGAGAATGAACAGATATCAAGGTACTAACTGAAGTAAATAGAAAAGTGCAGATTCATGTGATACAGAAAATTAAATAGATTTTTATAGAAACAATGAATATTAATGGAACAAGTATAATAACAATTGTGCAACACACAGTTAATTATCTACATATTATGTTTGTGAGCTATCACGCAGAAGGACTTATGGGTTATGAAGAATACAAAAGTCAGTAACATAGGCAAATGGCTACCACATGAAAAACTCGAAGACTATTGCTATCCTGAGACTTGCCTTGTGGGACAATTGAAATTTTTCATTTGTTTGTTTGTTTTGTTCTTTGAGATAGGGTCTCACTGTGTAGCCCAGGTTGGTCTCAAACTCACAGCAATCCTCCTGCTTCAGCCTTCTGAGTGCTGGTATAATAGGTGTGTTCCATTCATTTATGTTTTTATTCTTTCACTTCTTAGACAAACAATATTAATACTGGTAATAGTCACCTTTCTTTCTCTTTTCATGTCCTATTCTTTCATTTAATTTCCTTACCTTTTTTGTACTTTCTTTTCGTTTCACTCATTCATTCCCTGTCTTTAGTTGCATGTATATAGTCCCCTATACTATCTTTTTAAATTTATACTGAGGATACGTATTTTCTTTTGAAAATTAAAAATTAGACCTAAATTTTAATAGTGACTATTTTAAGGACTCTAAAAGTGATCAGGTTTTGAAAAAACTGAGTATTTCAGGAATAATATTTTCTACTAAGTCAAACAATTACTTCTTAGTCACTTAGGAAATGGAATCAGTGCATAATACAATTGTCTTTAATTCATGCTATGAAATTGGAATCGAAAATATTATAAAGGCACATAACTTGCACCTTTTTTTAGTTTAAAAGTAAAACAAAGTCAACAAATACTATTACAATAACTATGGAAAGAAACCAGACAGCTAAGTTACTATCATTTTACAGTTTGAAGAAAGTAAAATTTGAATGTAAAGTAATCTGATGCTAACTAAACAGAGGAACATTTGTTGATCAGAGGCCTTGAGTCCAGACTCCAGCTCCATCTTCCTAGTACTAAAGCAATACATGGGTCGTGACTAATGATTTGTCCACAAGGTTTATGAAGATAACATACAGGTTGAGAACAGTTACAATAAAAGTAAAAGGGGAAGAAAAGAAAAGAGAAAAACACAGCTGAAGGCAATATGTTCTGCTTATTAGTTTGTCTATGAAAGAGTAGAACAGACTATTTATTTTGGTTTTTTTATACTTAAATTGAAAGCAGTAGGAAGAAGTAAAACAATTGTACATTTAATATGTACTAATACAATAATGTATTTGCTATTCTCAAGTTAGGATAATAAAAGCAAAACCAAATTTTAATATCAAGATAAGTATGAGGAGGGTAAGGAAACATGCTAGCAATTTTGTGTTTTTTGGGGCTTTTCTTCCTCTATATTATAAATATTGTGCCCATTAGTTTGCTTGTTATGCTTACTACACTTCATGTTTGGCATAGCCATTTTTAATTGCTATTTTTAGACAATAAAAAGCTTTAGCTCATTAAGAGGTTATTCTTGTTTTCTGTGTCATTAGAAAGATACATGTTTCATTTATTGTCATAATATTTTCAGTCCAAGTTGATCTGCGAACCATTTTAAGGTTAATTAGTCGTGATAATATTTTTTGTGTTTTACATAAAAATGAAACATTCCTGGATGTCATAATATTCAAGATATTTTTCTTTAAATATTTACAAATATTCACTTATTTTATAATATCTAAAGAAATTATTAAAAATGTTAAGGTAAATTTGATTTTCTTTTCTTTCTTTTTTTTATTTAAGAGAAAAAAGACACATATAAGAAAGACAAAAAGCAGAAGAGACAAACAAACGACTAGAGTAAATGCACAGCAGTAACATTATAGGTTTACAAAACAGGAGGATAGAGACTTGACAATTGTTGCAATATTGTGTATCGGTATCTTAAAATGGTCATTTACATTAACAGATATAGACATGGAAAATTGATCTACTCATATGAGTATTAACTGTTCTTTCTTAGTAACTAATACATTCAGCAGTATGTTCGTTTTAGTTATCTTACATATAGATATATACAGATTTTTACCTTTTCCTTTTCCCTTCCCTCTTTCCCCTTTTTCCCTTCCCAATTACTTTTGCTCTTTGAGCTGTTTTTTACCCTTACATAGTATTTATTATACCATCTGGATCATATATACATTTTCAGCTTCTTACAGT
>RJWM01022686.1:0-33489 GCA_004363535.1 Dasyprocta punctata
CCCCTGAAGCACACCATTATGTGGAAGAAAGAACGGTTCACAGGGAAAGGAGAGAAGGACGACGTCCAGTCTGAGGGTGTCTGCTATTTGAAGCCATGCAAAGGGGACTCATTTAAAAAACAGAATGAGGAGCCCCAAGCCTGAGAGCACACAGCTCGTTTGTGTCCCTGGATACCAAAGGAGAGCCCGTGTGGAGCCGAACTGCTCCCATCAGAGCTTGTCGTCTTAAGGTTTTAAACAATGGGTCGGGAGGTCACAGAATGCAGAGTCGCGTCCCCCAAAGAGGCTGTAGCATGTTGATGAGGAGTCTCACTGCAGGTGTGGCCATGTGGTGTGTTAAGGGAAACCATTAGCCCAGTCATTTCTCAATTATAAGTGTCCCAGGCATGGTGGCGCACACCTGTCATCCCAGCACTCAGAAGGCTGAGGCAGGAGGATCATTGCAAATTTGAGACAAGGCTGGGCTACAAAGTGAGCCTAAGGCCAACCTGAACTGCATAGCAAAATCTGTCTCATAAAGACAAAAAAAACCAAAAAAAAATAAATAAATAAAAGAAATTTCAATTATAAGTACATCTTCTAATGGAAGAGAACCGAACCGAAAGTGGCCATTTATTTCGGTTTCATTGAAATTCCAGTCTCCTCCCAAATTAATTGTTTATTGAGTTTTTAGGTAATAAAAAATTACACTCCATCTTATCATCTAGCTTCAGCTTTTCATCCAGTTAAAGGACAGAAATACTTTGCTTTCCTTGCAACACTACACAAAGGGCTATGAACACGAGACAGCATGTAATACTGCAACTGCAAGCTAATTAATTCACTCAGCCTCTAGAGTTATCTTTCTCCCTCTTCAGTAACACTGGAGGAAACACTCAGGGTTAGACGTTTCCATAAGGGAAATATATATCCTCGCACTTTTGTCTATCAATCTCCTGCCACATGAGGAAGAGGTTTCCATGGTAAGTTGGCAGGATCAGAATGATGGGTTATTGTCTTGGCTTTGTTCCTAATGTTCAGATTTCCAAAGGCTATGTATAGTAGTGGACAGGTAATCATAGCTGACACGGGAGCAGCCGAGATGGATGCTGGGATACCCAAAGCAAATGCCTGCTGTGCTTACTGTACTTGCATCCATCTCAGGCCCAGGAGGTCAAATGCAAGCCTTCACATGTACTAGACAAACACTGTACCACTGAGGAAGCTCCCCAGATGACATCAGTCACAATCTTCAGAATGATCCCACTGGGTTAGTACTCTATTAGCTTAGTTTTGCTAGTCAAGAGCCCTGCAGAGAGGAGCTCTTGGCGCCGATGTAAAGTGACTCATGGCCTGGGGCTTTGGAGGGCAGCAGAGATGGGGACCTTTGGGGTACCCAGCTTCCACAGCACGTGCCCTGCACGCCTGGAATCTCCCGCTATCTCATCTCACAGAGGCTTTGAAGCAGCGCTCTGGCAGCGGCAGGCACTGGCAGCGGCAGGCACTGGCAGAGAACCTTCAAGATGACAGGAGCAGGTGGGAGTTTGCTGGAGGTCTGGTAGGAGCAGAGAAAACCTCCCGGCTGTCCAGAGAGCCCCAAAGACAAACTCCAGGAACTCCCGAGACCCTGCTTGGGGCTGTGGGTGTGGCAGGGGTCACAATCAAGTGTCCACAGAAACTGTGGCCTTCACCGAAACACATTTGACCTTGCGGGATTCCTGGCCCCTAAGGAAGAAGGATTTCACTCCCTTCCTGCGGCTTGTAAAGCACACCCATCTCTTGGGCTAGACTTCCAACTTCTGCCAAAATTTGTGAATGTCGACTCCATGCGGTTCACCATGCCAGTCTCTTTGATAGACGGAAAGATGGTGGTCCTTGTGCTTAAAGAACTGTTCATCTTTCCTTTTTCTTTCTCTTTGGGTATCAGGAGAGTGTTTTTACTGTTCTGGGATGAGTACTAGTTCTTCTAGGCAGCCAAGTGCTGTGAAGCACTGAGTAATAAAATCTGCCTGTATTGAGTGCCTATGACATATCCAGAGCTTTGCACAGATACCTGTGCACTTTCCAACAGCCCCAGGACAGAATTATTCTTCTCATTTTGTAGTTGAAGAAACTGAGGCCTAAAGGAACTAAATAATTCCCCAAATCATAAAAATAAAGAGTCAGGTGTGGTGGCGCACGCCTGTAATCCCAGCACTTGGGAGGTTGAAGCAAGAGGGTTGTTGTGAGTTTGAGGCCAGGTTGGGCTACAAAGTGAGCTCAAGGCCAGCCTGAACTGCGTAGTGAGACCCTGTCTCAAAAAGATAAATAATAATAATAATAGTAATAATAATAAATAATGAGTCACAGGCAAAACCTGGGGCAGACCTCCTTACATTATGCAATTAGCTGGGAAAAGTTCATTTGGATCCAGTTCCTGGGAAACTACCCCTGCTTCATATCAGGTCATAAGTATTTTGGCATTCAAAGCTGACTGTTAGCGAAAACAAGATCCCTGCCATACCTCTCCGTAGCAGGTTCAGTTGGCTCCCACCCTTAATCTCTTTCACTGAGACTGTGTCTTAGGCAGGTGTTGGTCCTACAAGTAGAATAGAAACCTTTCTGGTTTTAGCATACAAAAAAAAACTTTTTTTGGTACTGGGGATCGAACTCATTATCTTGTGCTTGACAGGCAGGTGCTTATGCCACTGAGCTATTTCCCCAGCCCTGAAACAAGAAAAAATTTTAACACCCTCCCCACCCTGCATCAGTGGCCTTGCAACAGATCAGGGAAAAGTATACACTAAGAATTTTACAGATTAGACACTCATATGGTAACAATGGCAAATGTAGAGTTTTGTGCAGGTTTAACTTTCAGGTGCTTTAAAGATATCCTGACACTTGAGTGACTTACTTTGGTCCCTTGCCCTCTAATAGATAACAAGATAAATACATTTAAGGCATTTATATTTCCTTAAAGTTCCATAAAAGGGTTTTCTATATGTGTTTGAATATGCTTATTAAATTATATTTGTAGTTACTAAGAATGAATCAGCATTTGGGAGGCTGAGGCAAGAGGATCACTGTGTGTTCAAGGCCAGTCTGGGCTACCTAGTGAGTTCAAGGCTAGCCTGAACCACATAGTAAAACCCTGTCTCAAAACACACACACACACACACACACACACACACACAATGGATCTACTAGCTGGGCATGGTGGTATATGTCTATAATCCTAGCACTTGGAAGACTGAGGCAAGGGGCTTGCCATCAATTCAAGTCCAGCCTGAGATATATAGTGAGTTCAAAACAAGTGTGAACTACATAATGAGACCCTGTCTCAAAAACAAAAACAAAACCCTGAAATGGATCTATTAATATTTTGGTCGTTCTTTTAAGATCATGATACGTAGAGCATTAACTATTATAATTTTCTAATTATTTCCGTATGAAATTTTGTTTTATTTTTCCATAGAAAAAGAGTGCTTTTTATATTTTCATTAATATCTATTTGTATTTCATTAAAATTAAAAAATCACATGCTTTTATATCCCATTGCTGTTTTTGCTGAAATCTCAAAATGTTACTTATATTCATCAGTATTTGAAATTACAGTCATTGTTAAACCTTTGCTGATCTCATTCTTCATTGGGTTAATAAAGAAGCAAGTACATTACTATCAAAATGGACCTACTATGAAATTAGTCATGATACTATATCAAGCAGTGTCACAATAGTTCATATATATATATATATATATATATATGGTGATAGTATATAAAGCTCTAGAAAATGGACATATTTATCTAAAAGTTGAATCATGAGCCTGAATTCGCCTGTACATTTCATCATCGATCACATTTCTTGACAGGTGTCCAATGAATCTGGATAATCAGAAAATCCATGTTGGTTCATGTTAACATAGGCGAAGGCTCCTGAATGTGGAATATTGAATCAGGTATCTTCTAGTATAGGGGTGGCAAACCATGACCACCAGGTCAAATCTGGTCCCCTGTATTTTTTTTTAATTTTAATTTTTATTTTATTTTATTTTTTTTGATACGGGGGATTGAACTCATGACCTTGTGCCTGCCAGGCAGGCACTTACACCTCTCAGTTAAATCCCTGGCCCCTCTTTTTTTATTTTAATGTAATACAAGTAGAGATTAATAAAGTAAATATAAGAACATCTCTTACACCTATGAAAAAAACAAGATAAATTTTCATAGCAAAATAATTAGAGAATAGCAATGGTTTATATCCTGTGTATCATGATTTTAAAAGAGTGACTAAAATGTTACTCAGTATATATAAATTATCCACAAAGATTCTCTTTTAGGAAGAAGAAACAAAAGGACAAAGCTTTTTTCAATGAACAAAAGAAACTACTAGTATAAATGAAACAAATTAGCATTTCCCTTACAATATGTTTGAAATGACAGAACAGATGATTGAGGGAGTTACTTGAACTTCTCCCTACTTCATGTTCATCTGTCTTCTCAGTAAGATTCTATTCCTTCAGAGCCGTGCTCATGCACACACCCACTGTCTTCGGCTCCTCTCATCCATGAAGGCAGAGCTGACGAACTGTTACAGCAGCCTTATGGCTCTTCAGGCCAGCAATATTTATTATCTGGCCCTGTAGAGGAAGGCGCCAGCCCCTTTCCTAGCCAAACCTCCTCAATAGATAGAAGAGGATATGTGTCTAGATCCTTCACTATCCTTTCCAAAGGTCTCAGGTTCCACACTTTGCTTAAACACATCATGCACTTATGCAAAACCAGCCATCCTATGTGCCTTGTCGTTCTCAACCCAAGCACACATCGCTCCATGTGCTGTTGGTATTGTCTCTGGACACTACCATGCATTACTGGCACTCTCTTTTAACATAATCTTCCAAATTCATAGCTTATCCTCCAAGTCTTCTTAAGTATTGAGAGTTGTTTTACAGTAAATAATCTACCTTGGCTGTTATTATTTGCAATGAAATTCTTTGCCATAATTTTGTATTTTATAACAAGAAGCCCAAATGTAGCTAAAGCTTTAACTAAAGTATAGGGTATCACAAATAAATCTTAAAATTTATTCCAAAATACTTACAGAGTACCTCCAATTCCAAGGCCCTTCACTGGGCTTAGGGATAAAAAAGGTCTTCATACAGCTCATACCTTTGAGAACTTTGAATTCTCTGCAGGAAATGGATACACAGAAAATAGATATAAGACCCCAAACAATGATTACATTAACTGTTCTTTCCCATTAGAACTATTATCCAAATTTCAGTATTTATTATCCAAAATTATCATGATGTCCTCTAACGCCTCTTAAACTGCTCTTTCACTACAGCAAATTTCTATTGTGCAGTTCATCCTGAAAAGAATTCTCCGGCTCTACAATTTTTACATAATGGAATACTGCTTTTGACAAAATACATAGCACCGCTGGGTAACATAATAATGCTAAACTGTGCTTTTGTTATCTATCTAACAAAATAGCATTAGCTGGGGTCTTTCAGGATCATAATTTTGTCCAGAGTAAGCACACATCAGGGGGACAGAGGACAATGTTGTAGTGGTGCTTTGCTGGTTGGAACGGAGGCCCAGTTATTTCCCTTGACTCTTCTCCCTTTCACATCCTTTAAATAAAACATTTCATGCAGGAAGTCTTTATCCTTTTCTCATAAATTCCTGTAACCATATTGTATTATTCCCAAGAAATATAAAATTGTATTTTGATAATGGAAACATTTGACATTGTAGTGGTTAAAATACATCAGGCTATTCAGCAGGTGTACAGAGTGCTTTATATTCACCAGGTATTCTTAATCCTTGTGAAGGAGTTTAGCTCTTTCTACAGGCAAATCACCATCTAACCCAAGAGATTACATTCTTTGCCTGGTTTTAATCATGAGAGACTGCACAAATAGAATTAACGTTGGGATTGCGAGGCTGAGGTTATGTTGTTTCATTTTGCAGCAATGAAGACAGAACTGGTGAAAAGGGGAATTGGGTCGAAAATCCTTATTTTATTTTTGATGAACTACTCTGTTTCCTTGGAAACAGAGCCGGCAGCCAGAGTTGCTGGCACTATGTTTTCTTGTTGTCTTTTTAAGCTCTGAAGCATCAAAAAAAAGGTAAGGGTTAGGATTGTAACTGGAGTATCTGAGCTATTTTCAAATAAACTAAAAGCAAATATTTATAATATGTCTATTACATATAAGACCATAAGAGGTATAACAAGTTTGATAAGGCTTGAAACCAGCTGATTGAGATGAAGGTTAGTTCTCAAAAGCCAACCTAGTGTATATGGGGGCATTTTTTAAGAAAAGGAAGAAATACCCTGGCATGGTGGCACACACCTGCAATTCTAGCACTTGGGAGGCTGAGGCAGGAAGTTCACTGTGAGTTCAAGGCCAGCCTGGGCTACAAAGTGAGTTCAAGGCCAACCTGAACTGCATAGTGAAACTCTGTCTCAAAAGGACAAAAATAAATAAATAAAATAAAAATAAAGGTTTTAAAAAAAAAGAAACAGGCTGGGGCTTTAACTCAGTGGTACATGTGCATGCCTGTCAAGTGTGAGGTCACCAGTTCAATCCCGGTACCAAAAAAACAAAACAAAACAAACAAACAAAAAAAACCACACAAAACACCCTATAGTAAACATTCAGATCAATATAATTTAATAAAATTAATTTTGGCACACAAATAGATTTCCATGGAACACAGCATGATTTGTCTTCTTGTTGTGTATAAAATCCGGCAATAATGAGGATGGCTGCACTGTGCTGAGGAGGCAATCTCTGCCTCCAGGCAATAAAAACTAAGGGGAGTGCAAACGAACCTAAAATTTTTTTCTGAGAAACTGACATATTAGTGTATTTATTAGATATTTCATTTGCGAGGTGATGAAGTGGTTACAGTGTGGTCTTTTCCTCTCTGGAAGGTTACATGAATGAAAGTCTTAAAGCTTCAATTTGCACGAGTCATACATTTTCAGAAATCATTTGTCGAATGCCTGCATTTCACATGAGGACACAGAGCCCTCCTGAAGCCATTCGCCTCAGATCACACACGGGTGGCAGAGCTGGTGGGCCCGGGGCTCCAGGCTCCTGACCGCCACTCAGCAGAGTTTCATGGAGGTTTCGGCTCGTGAATGCTTCTATTTCATGTGACTCTTGAGAACTCATCTGTTGTTGAAAAATCAAGCTGTACAGAAACAGCACTATGCAAACACATATCCGGGTGAAACCGACGAAGGTGGCCTTAGCCATATGTAAATTGGGAGTGAACTATGATGTACCTGCTTTGTGGAAAGTATCAGAAACAAACATTGTCTGAAGCCGGGCGTGGTGGCGCACGCCTTTAATCCCAGCACTCGGGAGGCTGAGGTAGGCGGAGCGTTGTGAGTTCGAGGCCGGCTTGGGCTACAACGCGAGCGCAAGGCCGGCCTGATCTACATAGTGCGACCCTGCCTCAAAAAACCGGGGCCAGGAGTTTGGCTCAGCAGCTTAAGTGCCTGTCTGGTAGGCGCGAGGCTGTGAGTTCGATCCCTGGTGCCGCAAAAAAAAAAAAAAAAAAAAAAAAACATTGTCTGAAGCAAAGCATTACCAAAAAGCCTCGCAGTACCTTGAACGGTGGGACGCTTTCCTTCTCAAGTCTTCTAACCAGCCATGCGTCGGTTAACTCCTTCACTCCAGGCTTCATAAGAATATTGTACACAGAAGAGAAAGAGACGCGCCTCCGGAGAACCCGCCACGTTGGGTCAGGGAGGTTCCAACCGGAAGACAACTAGCCTGCCTTCCTGGTGAGTGGCACAAGCAACGCGGATTCCAAGAAGAGAAAGAACTGTGCCTGCTGTACACCGACTGGCACACAGGTTAAGAATCAAGGATCACCCCACCACCACCACCAAGCAACCTGCTGGTTCAGAGGACCGGCTAACTTGATAGCAACTAAGGTACATAAAGCAACTAAATGCTGGTATTGTTTGGTTGATTTTGCAGGCCTGGGGCCAGCAGTCTGAGCATCTCTTGGAAGATGACAGTATGCAATGTAGCAAAAATGGGGGATTCTCTTCCGTCTTGTCTTCGAGGCCCAATATTGTTCTCATTGTTTTGCTTTATTCTGATTAATATTTTTTTGCTTTATCTCATATTCTGTTTTTATTGGTTTTATTCTGTTTTGCTTTTGGTTTCATTTTACTATATCTGATGGAATGGTCAACTATTGTGAAGATAAAAAGATATACTATAGCAGCTATTGTTTTCCTAGTACCTTGCTTTAAAGTTCTGTACCAGTTCTACTGCTTTGTTTTGACTGACTTTGTTGTGTAATGTTTTGTTGGATTTTACTATCTTTAAAATAAAATTTAAAAAAAAAATCGTACACAGAACTGACCCTTCCGTGGGACCCCTCTCCCTCAGCAGTTAGCAGCTGTCTTTTGTGTTCCCACACTCCTTACCCACACCTCCATCTAACGCGCACCACTCTGGAGCTGGGATGGTGTGTGCCTGCCTTTGGCTTTACAGTCTCTTTCTCACCTCTTAGACATTAAGATCAGCCAATGAGGAGCCGGGCGTGGTGGCGCACGCCTTTAATCCCAGCTCTCGGGAGGCTGAGGTAGGCGGAGTGTTGTGAGTTCGAGGTTGGCTTGGGCTACAATGTGAGTGTAAGGCCAGCCTGAGCTACATAGTGCAACCCTGCCTCAAAAAACTAGGGCTGGGAGTTTGGCTCAGCAGCTTAAGCACCTGTCTGGCAGGCGCGAGGCTGTGAGTTCGATCCCCGGTGTCACCAAAAAAAAAAAAAAAAAAAAAGTCAGCCAATGAGGGATCTTTCACCTTCGTTTTCTCTGCCTCCATATTTCTTCCTTCTCTAGTTTCTGAAACAGATGTTTCTCTTCTGTATCCTCTTCATCTAAGAGCATTCCTCACTAGTTCCTATCCTTCCGCTCAAGTGTACTTTTAAGTCCTTTTTCTTGTAGAAAAAAAAAGCATAATACTTTCTTATGTACAAAAAAATTGAGCATAATACTTTCTTACAGATAGACAAGTCAATGATAGATGATAAGTAATAAAGAGAGGGAGGAGGAAGGTAGTCTATATTTTATAGCCTTCATGTTCTATTTATGTATTTCTTAAAACACTTTAATCTGCCTTCTTTCCTGTCTTCACTGTTCACTTGGAATAATGCTCTTGAAGTGGTGTTTCTCTTCTAGCAATTAAAATTACCTGAAGTACAACAGAATATTGGCAAAGAGCTTAAAGGAAATGAGTTCATTCACCCTTTAACCCTCATGCCAAATACCCTGAGACAGTTGATTAATTGTTTTACTACGTTGCTGAACTCCCAAAATAGAGGAGGATCTTTCAGTGCCACAGACAGAAATCCACAAGTGTTGAAACTCTGCAGTGCCCAGTGACTGCCAAACAGGATCAGGCACAAAGAATTAGCAACCCAAACTACATACTACAAGGGGAAGGTTCTACTTTTTCAGGCTTTGTATTGTACAAAGCCACAACCAAGCAACGAGTATAAATGGGTCCACAGCTCCAGGAATGCCTCCATGACAGGCAAACACAGGACCCTGACAGGACATAATTCATGCAGATGTGAGCTCAGAAACTAAACGTACGAAGCATTTGAGGAAATCTGACACCCTGAGAGATGGCATATGCAGCATATGGGAGAAACAATAATGAGCAATTCTAGATAATACAGAAATAGTTTTTAGAATAAGTATGTTTAAAATATACAAAGAGATTTTTAAAAGTAGGAATGCAGTTCATGAGGTAAGAATAAAATATTATTTTAAAAATAACAAACAGAGCCCGATGTAGTGGCACATGCCCGTAATACCAGCACTCAGAGAGGCAAAGGCAGGAGGATCGCAAGTCTGAGTCCAGTTTGAGCAACTTAGTGACTTAGTGAGATTCTGTCTCAAAATAAAGTAAGCGAATAAATAAAAAAGGGCTGGGAATGTAGCTCAGTGCAGAGGCCCCAGGTTCATTCCCCAGTACCCCACAGACACACAGACACACACACACACACACACACACACACACACAGAAAGATGAATTTGAATTAAACCCAGCAGACTCTAGAAATAATCATCAAAAGAAAGAAACAATATTCATTGAAAGAAGAGATTTCTTGTTGAATGGTATAAATAACAGGCACCATTTAAAAACACAAATTGGAAAACTCATTCAGAACACAGCATAGAGAAATAAAGAGATATAGAAGGGTTACTGATCAGAGGGTAGAATGAGAGGCTCCAAAATACATCAAACAGTATTATTTTTAAGGCAGTATGTGAGGTAATAATGGTCAAGACATCTCCAGAATGGTAAAAACACGAATCCACTGATTTAAAAAGTATTCTAAATCCCAAGGAAAATAAAACCAAAACCACATCTTTATTCATCATTCTGAAAACTTCAGAATGTCAAGGAAGCAAAATATCTTTTAGGTAACAGGACAGGGAAGGGGGTTTTTCCACAAAGAAACAGCAACCTGACTGAGAAGCACCTTCTCACCAACAGATGCCGGCAAATGACAGAAAAAGGTCTTCAAAGTATTGAGAGAAATGAACCATCAGTGTAGAATTCCACATCCAACCAAATTATCACCCAAGGGCAACATAAAAACATCTCCAGACATAGATGATGTAGGACAGCTTAACCATAGACCCAGCTTGAAAGAACTACCAAAGTTCTAATTCCACAAGAATGGAAATTAACTCAGCAAGAATGGAGAACTAGCATTTAAGAAACAATGGGTATTGCTATGCAAATGCTGAGTTAAATGCGTGTGTAGGCTTTAGGTTTCATCACTATTAAAGTATGAGAAAGATGACAAAACTGATATATAACTAGTTTCTTTCCTAGGAAAATCTTTCTTCAAATGTCAAATGCAAAATCCTAAGATTAAATTTCATGACATGTCTATATATCTAGAGATTTTAGTGCATTATAAAAACATACCACTAAACACATCTGAATCATCTCAATTTGATGATACAGTGACAGTATTAGTAAGTTTTGATTTAAAAAATAAACATAATTTAGAAAGTAGACAAAAATACAAAGACTGAAGTAATTATTCATACACTATCAAGAGGTAATGTTAAGATTTTCTCACATTCTTTAAAGATGTTTTTATGCATTTTGTATAGTTGATATTATATACCTATGTTTTTGTTTCCTACATTGTTTTCATTAACATTATCCTGTATCATAAAATTCTTCAAAATATCACTTTAACTACTGCAAGGTATTCATGTACACATATAGTTTATTTACTATTTATTTACTAATGTAGAGTATTACAGACATTGTTTATATCACAAACAACACTGAGGTTGATACATTTTTGCCTGAATCCTTTTAGTTATTTCCCAAGTGACGTTTGGTCACCAAATCCATTTGGTCTCAGTGCCCATTCTTTCTTTGTGATATGTGAACTGTGAGATCTGAAATAGGACTGGCCCATTCTTCTCCCTCTCTGACAACTTTCCGTCAATATTCTTGTGCTTTTCTTACTTTTACTTTCTTAATTTTGTGCTCCTGAGATTGGAATCTTGGTCACTGTATAGACATTTAATTGACATTAATTGAATCCTAAGCTTCAACACTTACATGAGGATTCCTACTAAAGCTTTTTCTTGGATTCTGCTAACTATGAAATCGTTCTCATAGTGTACCTTTGCATGTCTCATTGCCTCCTGAAAATATCCAACTAAAATTATGTCTAAAGTAGAAGGTACCTTTCCTGCCAAAATTGCCTCTTCTGTGATTTTATTCTTATTTCTTTACATAGCCCTGCAAGTCTTCATCAGGAGGACTTGAACTATAGAGTCCTTTCTAATTTTTTTTTTCTGGTGGAACAATGATCTATTCAGTCAGCAGCCCTCTGTATTTCTTTGGCTTTGCTTTGTCCTATTTCTTCTATTTCCAGTGCTACTATTTCTGAATATCTATTATTGTCTTTCCTTTAGAAAGTAAACACACGCCTTTAATCCCAGCACTCGGGAGGCTGAGGTAGGCGGAGTGTTGTGAGTTCGAGGCCGGTTTGGGCTACAACGTGAGCACAAGGACGGCCTGAGCTACACAGTGCGACCCTGCCTCAAAAAACCAGGGCTGGGAGTTTGGCTCAGTGCCTTAAGCGCCTGCCCTGGCAGGCGCGAGGTTGTGAGTTCAATCCCTGGTGCCGCAAAAAAAAAAAAAAAAAAAAAAAGAAAGTAAACACATTAACACATTTTAAAATTATAAGTAATACTAACTTTGGATTAAAGTGTGAAGCAAAGTGTAGAAAAGTGTATAAAAAGCAGATACAACTTTTAACAAGAAACTAACTTTTTTTTCTTTTTGATTTAGTAGTCTACACTCCTTAGTTTAATATGTATAAGAGACCCGGCCTATATCATCTTTTAAAACATTTCTTCAAATTCTATCTTTATTATCTTGCAGTGAAAAAAATCTTAAACATCTTTAACAGTTTATCATAAGTTTGGGTATGTTTGCTTTTTCCTAAATATGAAGAGTTCTCAAATAGCAAAACCCATATTACTATTCACAAGAAAGCCACTGGAGATTAAAATTTCTTTGCAGTTCCTGATGTTTTAAAATGCTTCTCATTAAGGGTGTACAAAGAGCTATGTATTAGTTATTTGAAATAAATTCTTTTTGGGAAATACAGTATTATTAATTTTATATAGTTACATTCATTGTTTCCATTATTTTTAATTATAGGGTGGTTTTAAATTATTGTCTTACGATTGTTCATTGTTTTGTGTCCGTTTTTGTTTTTTGAGACAGCGCCTCCCCTTGTAACCCAGGCTAGTCTGGAACTTGCAGTGATTCCCCAGTTTCAGGTTTGTTGTATTTTTATGGCTCAAAGTAAAACAAAGGAATCCATAAGAACTCGCTTCTTCTCCTGCCTCCTTCACCACTTTCCGCCTATACCCTGGAAACACTTAATTTCACTCACCCTTTGTGCATTTCTGTTACACAAATGACAAGATATGTATGCACTTTTTTGCACCTTGTTTTTTTCCCTTAATAATGTATCTTGGACATCTTGCCATATTATTTGACCAACTATTTATCATTAGTTATCCAAGATACTGTAAAGAGTTCTCTATAACGGCCAGTCACAAGTCTTCTTTCCTTGTATCTTGCACGTAGACTAAACCCACATCTTCCTTTTGGTCTGGATTGGAGACCAACACACTGTATGGTCCAGTTAGACACTGACCAAGATTGGGTCTTCCTGAACAATCAACCGACTACTTCGCATTTTATGAATGTCTCAAGTTCCTTTGTCTAGATCTGGTTTACTTTTCCATATACTTGAAGTTCTCATTAATTGTCTTTGCTATGTGAGGCCTAGTTCAAAGGATTACATATCCAGATCTAGACCAGTGACTCCCACCCTGAGCAGCAGTCTAACTAGCCCGGAAAGGAAATGTAACCAGTGTCAATCTGCAGATGGAATGGCCTGAAAGGTGCTGTGCGCATCCTGTACCCATATGTGAATAGCAGGTGTTCTCTTCAGTTTATTTTGGAATCCTGGGTCTCTTTAACCTACAAAGTGTGATTGAAATATAAGGCCCATGTTTAAATTTTAAAAACTTACTACGGTTAAAGATACATTGCTGTTAATCTGCCTCAAAATCCTCCCCTCACGTCAACATATTCATCCCATGGTTCTTGCCACTTTCTGAAACAGTTCCAGTTCTCTTTTCTGAGTGTCTTTGGAAGGGATGATCAAAAATACAGTGAATGCTGCTGCTGAGCACCATCCAATGGAAAAGCAGGTTCATAAAAACAATACCAGGTATTTTCATCCACTTCATGCACCAAACTCGGGATTGGGTGATTTCTGGCTCTTCCCCAAAGTTAAAATGACCATGGAAGGTCAGTGTTTTGAATCAATTCAGGACATTGTAGCCATGACAGCTCAACCATAGATGACTTCCAGAATGCCTTTGTAAAGTAGCAAAAATGATGAGATAAGTGGGTTTAAAACAAGAGGTAAGGACCAGGAGTTTGGCACAGTGGCTTAAGTACCTACTTGGCAGGCACAAGGTTGTCACTTCGATCCCTGGTACCAACAAAAAAAAAAAATTAAAAAATAAATAAGACAAGAGGCAGTATCTTGAGGGGGTTAATATGTCTTGTACGGTAATAATTTTTAAAATTATAAACATTTATCATATTTATCAGATCTCATATCTATCCATTTCCTTTACTGTTTTTTGAGACAGGCCCACTATGCTGCTCAGGCTGGACTTGAAAGCACAGCAACCCTCCTGCCTGAACCCCCTGAGGGCTAGGATCACGGGTGTGAGCCACCACGCCTGGCTAATGGATCTCCTTTTAACCTTGAGTTAGTCTGTTTTGTGTTTGTTTGCTTTTGTTTTTGTTCTGAGACAGAGTCTGACTCTGTAACCCAGGCTGGCCTTGAACCCTTGGCAATTCTCCTGCCTCAGCCTGCTGAGTGCACCACCGTGCTTGGCTATTTTGTATTTCTTACAACCACGAAAACTTGGTGCAGGCATCGAATAACTACTAGAGGACTTACGCTGGAAAGCAGAATGATGCCTGAAAACAAAACCATGATATTAACCACAGGGGATGGGAGGAAAACTGTCAGCTGGGATGGAGACTGAGGGGCAGGTGAACAGGAGAAAACTGGAGAGTGGAGGGTGATATTAAGACAACAGAGGTACATGTTTTAAAGAAACAGGAAGACTGCGTAAGACTGAAGAGTGTTGACTGGATCTGGTAATTACGTCAATGGTACCTTTGTGAGAAGTTTCGTTGGAGTGCAGGACATACATTACTGTGATTGAGGCACGCATGGGAGGTACGGGATTGGAGGTGAGCATACTCCCCATCTTTAGGGACCCTCAGATGACCAGGTGAGGGCTAGGGGTGACACTTAGAGGGAGGCTTTTTCTTTTTTAAATGAACAAGACCCGGTATATAAATATGCTTTAGGGGAGGGAAAACAGAATGCGGAAGAGTGATGGAAACCTTAACTTGATAGAATTTTCTGAAAAGAAAGTGTGGCAGGTAAGAACCAGAACACAGGGCTGGGAGTTTGGCTCAGTGGCTTAAGCGCCTGTCTGTGAGGCGCGAGGTAGTGAGTTCAATCCATGGTGCCGCAAAAAAAAAAAAAAAAGAAAAAAAAAAAGAAAAAAAAAAGAAAAGAAAAGCACCAGAAAACTAGAACACGGTCAGAGGATTTGCTTTTGATGCCCCTAAGGATAGCAAAGTACAATACTAAAGCATAGGACATCCCAAGTATTCTTACAAGCACTTCAGATGTATTAAATGAATTAACACTGGGTAGACATGATGAAGTTGGGAATGAGAAGTTGAAGCAATGTGCACCCAAAAATCAAAATTATCTCGCCAAATATAAAGATATAGTTACATATAAATAATCTGAAAGAAAAGAAGGAGAGGTATAGCGAGCTTAAAAAGTAGTAGCTCGAAGAAAAGGAGAGTAAGTTAACCAGAATATACAATTATTCTAGGATAGTAATCCAATGATCCTGTCACTTTCTCCTGCGGTACTAGACAGAGCTCAGAGCTCAGAGCCAAACTCTACTGACCCAAGGCCGGAAGTCACCAGCAGCATGGGGCAGAAAAACAAAGAGTCCAAAGAGGCCAACAGGTCTGGCAGAGGATGGTTAAAGAAACGTCCTGCAGCATTTGGACAGCTATAGAAGGGACTCAGTAGACAATGATGGACACGCAAAAATAAAGTAAGAAAGCAGGATAGAAAGACATACAGACAGAATCCATTGATTCTCACCCCACTCCTTTCCGAGTGATAATAAAGGCAGCAGGTTGCCACCGTGTAACTGTCACCATCAAGTTCACGGTTCTCCCCATGTAGCAGTCCTCCAGCAGGCTAGACCCTGCTCCCCAGGGCGCCACCTGCTGGCCAGAACCTTTGGCAGCATCTAAGCGTTGGTTAGACACATCTCGGGCCTTGCCCCAGAACTACCGAATCACAACCTGCTTCGGAACAAAATTTCCAAATACTTGGCATGCGTATTAAGTTGAAGCACTAGGTTAGACCGGTGAGGGAGTGTGGAAATGCCCTTGACGTGTCATAGTATCACTGCTAAAATGCTGGGGGAAAGAGGCAGATGTTCGTTCTGTGATATTCTTGAGCATGCAGATTCAATGCATTCTCCTTTTATCTGTAATTTAAATCCTTCCCTTACGATTTATAGTTCTCCAGACTTGGGGCAGGGAGTTTGGCTCAGAGGCTTAAGTGCCTGTGAGTTCGATCCGCCGTGCCGAGAAAAAAAAAAAAAAAATTCTCCAGACTGCTAATTCTACACTGCACCCTGGGTGCTCTTTGGTAGGTACAATATGTCAAAATTCTGTGTCTCTCTTTATCACATTTATCTCTGAACACTGTGCTTATAAAAAATACGCTTTTCCTGATAATCCAGTCATAAAGGTGTAACTGCACAAATTTAACACACTCCACACCTATCAGCAGACTGTAAAAGTCAACGCTCCCAAGTGAACTCACCACCATATCAGGGAATGTCATACATGACACACCCGAAATACACATTATTTAGAAATTACCCATAACCCCCCAACCTGCTGTCTTGCACCTTCCAAATTTATTTCCATATGTCAAGGGAGCCTGCTTCTGCCTTGCTTTCTTTCTGCATCTGTGGTCCACCTCTAGCAGCCATCTCTTCTTGGTTTAGATTTACACGTTAGATTTACGCCTATAATGAGTATCTTGACTTCCAAGATCATTTCATCTCTCCTTGATGGCTTCTCAATGTGAACCTCAGGGTGTTGCACAAGACAAACCATAAGCTTCCGTTTAGTTTAATGATGCTTTGATTTTGAGTATGAGAGCCAAACTTTCTCTGCAGAGAAAAATACACCAAAAAATCGGTCCAAGTTAAATGAAACGCACTGACTGCCAATACCATTCAAGGAGGGTTCTGCAGCTAGCGACACGCGCGCACTCACACACGCACGCACAGCATCTGCGGCCGGGTCAGCGCTGAACGCTGCCCTGCCTTTCTCCTAACCCCGGTGTTTTGAAACTACCGCAAGGAATCGTGGTTCCGATCTGCTTTTTACCCCCTCCTTTGTGCAAAAGTGAACCGGACCCGTGGGTGGCCGAGGGGCGCGCGCGGGGACAGCGAGGCGGGGCAGGGTCGCGAATCTTCGAGAGCGGAGGACGCGTCCCGTGACGCGGAGCGGAGCGGAGCCTCGTCTGGCCCCGCGCCAGTGGCTTTTCCTGACTGTCGTCCGCGGCGCGGAGCTCGGCGGGGACCTAAGTCGCAGCAGGCACGGCCAACGGGTCCCGGCCGGCCCCATCCGTCCCCGGGGCGCCCACCGGACACCCGCCGACCGCCCTTCCTGTCCCCCTGTCCCCGCCCACTCCCGCCCGGCGCGCTCCGCTCTCTCGCGCTTTCTCTCCACCTGCGCGCTTTCTCTCCGGGACTCGCGCCCCGCTGCCGCCGCCGCCGCCGCCGCCGCCGCCGCCACCACCCCAGTCGCCCGGACCCGCCCGTCTGGGGCCCCCGAACCCCGGAAGCCTGCGCACAGGCGCACTGGGTGGCGGGCGCGAGGCGGGGAAGGTGGGGGTGGGGTCTGGCCGGCTTTGCGCAGGCGCTTGCGACTCGGCTCCTCTCGGCCAGACTCGCCTCGGCTCGGCTCGGCCCGGCTGGACTCGACTGAGCTCGGCTCGCGAGCCGGTGGCCGGGCGATTTCGGCTAGCTGAGTGAGAGCTGGGGCCCCGCGACGGCGGCGGCGGCGGCGGCGGCGGCGGCGGCGGCGGCGGCGGCGGCGGCGGCGGCGGCGGCGGCGGCGGCGGCGGCGGCGGCGGCGGCGGCGGCGGCGGCGGCGGCGGCGGCGGCGGCGGCGGCGGCGGCGGCGGCGGCGGCGGCGGCGGCGGCGGCGGCGGCGGCGGCGCTGACGGGAACACCATGTTCCTTCACTCCGTCAACCTCTGGAACCTGGCGTTCTACGTCTTCATGGTCTTTCTGGCCACCCTGGGGCTGTGGGACGTGTTCTTCGGTTTCGAGGAAAACAAGTGCAGCATGAGTTACATGTTTGAGTACCCCGAGTACCAGGTGAGGGTCCGCCGGCGCCCGGGCGCGGGACGTGGTCCCGGAGCCGGAGTCGTGGGTCCCCCGCCTGGCCCCGCGCCTGCCTCGGTTTCCCCGGCGAAGGCGGCTCCGGGGCGCGCCTCCGCCCTCGCAGCCTGTCTCCAGGCTGGGTCCCGCCGCTGACTGCCCCGCGCCCCGGCCCCCGCGCCCCGTCTCTGAGCTACCCGGCCCGGCCCTGTTCGACCCGCCGTCCCGCCCGCGCGGGTGCAGATCCCGGCGGGCTCCGCGGATCGGGCAGGGCGGGCGGCGCGCGCGGGTGCGGGCGACCCGGGGAGCTCCGGGGCCGGGGCTCCTGCCGCCCGCGTCGCGCGGGTCCGCGGGGCCAGGGCGCGAGGTCAGCCGCCCGGGGATGCCGGTCTGCCAGTGCCGGGGAGCTGGGGTCGCCCGTGCCGTGGGCTCCGTCCGCGCGCCTGTGTCGCACACCTGTGTGTTGCACACCTGTGTGCTGCACACCTCCGTGTGCTGCTTCCCTGAGGCCAGGCCCCTTACTGGTTGCGCACGAAATCTACCCCGGTGTTACCTTTTCCCACCGTGTTGCAATTCGAGAGTGACCTGGCCCCTTCCTCCCCCGTCCCACTCGGTTTCGAGTGCTTCCAGTCAGCCGCTTCATTAGTTCGGCGTAGTAGAATCTAAAATTTCCATTGATGGCCAGCTGTGAAAAGAGTGACAAATGACACCACCGTCCGAAGAAATTTCTCCCAAGTGATGATTTTACTTCCAAGTACATCTCTTTTCTTAGTATGTGCGCTGCCACAGGGAGCATTGCGAGTGCGTCTCAGTGATGAAACACCTAGTAAAGTAACTTGTATAAAATGCGTGTGTACTACAGTGCATATTGATAAGGTGCATTTTTAGAGTACAGCACTTTTAAAACCGTGGCAGATTTTTTTTTTATGTTGAAGGATCCAAGTCAGTGCTTCCTTGTGCCTGTCATTATGAAGGGAGAATATTATTTAATTGCACTGTTATTAATTAGATCTTAAAACTACCCGAGATTTCAATTGCTGGAAAACATCTCTTTCCCATGGGCAAAATTCTGGTAAATTTAGATTTCATTCATTTGAAAAGATTGTATCCTTGGTTTTTCATAACAGTGGTAATGAGGGTGTGGGAACATTGCATTTCGGATGCCACTGAAGAGAATGTCTTAATTTCTAAGCACATGAACTGGAATATGCTGGCTTGTGCTTATCAAAGTCTAATGGTTAAATACATAGGGTTTTAGGTTTTTTTTTTTAACCGGAAATAAAGCTTATCAGCCTCTTTCATTGCCTATGCTTTAATAATTATGAAGCTCCCAATAGATTGCGGTAGGCCACCGTACTGCATTGAAGACTTGGGTTAACAGCGTTTTGCAACAATATAGTGCTAATTCCCATTTATTTTTAGACTACCCACAATTACTGAGACTGTTGTAATATTTGAAGTTGTAGAAATTGTTTTCCTCAGTGTTGGCAGCAAAACATATGGGCCTCACAGATGAATTTCCTGCCTCATAAAATGACTAGAAAGACAAAATTAATGTAGCTAATTCGAAAGAGCTATTTAGCTTGTTTGTTGTTGCTGAGTAGTGTGTATTAATTATTTTGCTTCAGATTGCTTTCTTGGGGTTTTATACTTAAGTGAAATTTGTTAGTACAGTGGTAATTACTGTGGCAGAAGTTTCTGATACACATTTTGAGCAGATTTTTTTTGTATGATGTAAAATGCTGTGTGACTTCGCTATGGTGTTTGTGTTCGACTCTTAGACTTTGTATTTTGCACAACAGTCTTTTACAAATTCAGTAAAACCTGCCTGTAGAAGTGGGTCATTTTGAATGTAGTTTCTGAGAATTTTAGATAAATGATGTCACTTTTAAATAAATGAAAACGTCCTAAAGATATTTTACACATTGCCTGTTTCTAATTTAATTACATTTCATCCAGCTTTCCAGGTATTCTCAGGCTGCTATGCAGCAGATGACCTGTCCTGGTCCCTGGGCTTCCTTCCCTTTCTAGGTGCTTTTTTTCTCTGCTTATTTGCATCACTTAACCAGCCTGGCCAGGAAATGGAAGAGTAGTGGAAACACACTGCAGTTTAGTCTCCATTTTTTTTAAGATTGTATGGGAATTTGAAACTCTATGCTTTAAAAAATAATGAAGTTTTTAATTTAAAATTGATTCTCCGCTACTCATGGCCTTCCTCAACTCACCTGTTTGGAGTTAAGTGAACATTTCATGAATCTATCTTAAGTCTGCCAACCAAGAGACATATTACCCTTTAGAACTTCTTGCCTTGTTACACAGCAAGGCAGAATTTTACTAGGCTGCACACTGTTTCAGGCAAATTGTGGAATCTGAGGAGAAACACCTGACTCGTTTTCTGTCACAGTAATTTGGCTGTCTTCATATGAGTGACCTAATGCTCTCTGAAAGGAAATGTTGATATTGAAAATATGAATCATATTTTGTTGGTAAGGGTGATGTTTATTTAGCCAATCTTTTTTTTTTCTTTTGTCTTTTATCTTTTTTACACAGGGTTTCACTATGCAATTCAGGCTGCCCTTGAATTCATTTTGTAGCCCAGGGTGGCCTCAAACTTGCTGTGATCCTCCTGCCTCTGCCTCCCCAGTGATGTGATTACAGGTGTGTGCCACCATGCCTGGCCTAGAAAGTCATTTATTGAATGACTGCTTTGTGCCAGGTTTACCTGATTTTTTTTTTTTTTTTTGTCGGTACTGGGGATCAAACTCACAACCTCACACCTGCCAAGCAGGCACTTAAGGCACTTAAGCAACTGAGCCAAACTCTCAGCCCTATGTTTTTTGAGGCAGGGTCACGCTATGTAGTTCAGGCCGGCCTTGCTCACGTTGTAGCCCAAGCCAGCCTTGAATTTACAATGCTCCACCTACGTCAGCCTCCTAAGTGTTGGGATTAAAGGCCTGTGCCACCATGCCTGGCTATTTACCTGATATTTAGTATGAGAGAGAATTAGTGTTAAATCAGTCCTTGTGCCTTGAATTTGTAATAACAACTAGGGAGACAGAAATGTTGTATATAGTCACGGTATAATGTGGTACATGTTATAATTTTACTATGAGAGAGAAAGTGTGAGATTTTTTACAGAAGACATATCCAAGTTTGTGGCATGTATTCAAAGACTGTGCAGAAAAGGTAGTGAACTTGGCCATGCAAAATGTATACATAGTTCATAAAGCACAGAAACAAAATTGTGTAGCACACAGGAAGGTAGGTAGTCCCCAGGACACATGTATTAGCAGTATTTATAATATATTACCATTAATGTAAAAAATGCAAACAGGCTCTATAAACATGTCTACCTGCATGAATGTAAAATGTTTCCAGAAGCACTCAGTCTGGTCACACTGGCTGCCCTCTCAGGTCGGGGAAGTGAGTGGCTGAAGGACCAGGAGTAGGAGAAATCCTGTTCTTTTGAATCTTGAATATTAAAATACATAAGAATAAACTTCAAAACATAGCATGTGTAAGTTATAGAAAAGGTAAAAATAGATTTTAAAGATTCTCAAGCCTTTAATATGTACACATATAGTAAGAAAACACAGTAGGTGTGTGTTTTAGAAAGGTTTCTCTTGAGAACAACTGAACTTTGGAGTGTAACAGGGAGATTATGTCCAAGGGAGTCTGAAGTCCTTAGGACTATCTAGGAAAGTGTAAACAGAGCTCTTTGTAAGAACTGTGAAACTAGCCAGGTGTAGTGGCACACACCTGTAATTCCAGTATTCGGGAGGCTGAAGCAGGAAGATTGTTGCAAGTTTGAGACCAGCCTGGGCTACAAAATGAGCTCAAAATCAGCCTGAACTGCATAACGAGACCTTGTCTCAAAAAGGGAAAAAAAAAGAAAAAAAAAAAAAAAAAGAACTGTGAAATTGTGTGTGTTTAGGTAGATAAAAAACTTTTTTTTGAGGGGGTTCATCGTGGAAATTGAACTTTTTGCAGTTTGAATTCACAATTAAAAGGTATAAAAATTTTAGTTTCCTAAAACATTTTTCTAGCACTCAGAATTTGCTAGGTTTTGTGTCTTTTGAAAGGGTTAAAGATGAGTGAAAGAAGCCGGGCATGGTGGCACACGCCTTTAATCCCAGCACTCAGGAGGCTGAGGTAGGCGGAGCGTTGTGAGTTCGAGGCTGGCTTGGGCTACAACGCCAGCGCAAGGCCGGCCTGAGCTACATAGTGCGACCCTGCCTCAAAAAACCAGGGCCGGGAGTTTGGCTCAGTGGCTTAAGCGCTTGCCCTGGCAGGCGCAAGGCTGTGAGTTCAATCCCCGGTGCCGCAAAAAAAAAAAAAAAAAAAATGAGTGAAAGAAAGGCAGGCAACGGGAACAAGGTCGTAGAAATAGTATTTAAGTGTAAAAGTAATTGAGCCTAAAAGTCATTTTAGGGTGCGGGTTTGCTCTTTAAATAACCTATATAAGATAACCAGTTAATGTTGGAGTCTGCTGTAGAGGACAGCTGGGAAACAAAAGAGCTGGGACCATGAATACACCCTTTCTTCCAGGTCTGGTCCTCAGTGACCACCCGCTGTGACAGGCTTCCCACCTAGGAAGTCCTGATTGGATGAATCCACTGATGAGTCTGCTGCTCCCATGATCCAATCACCATCCAAAAGCCCCACACTGGACACATGTGACTTTAGACATTTTAGACAAAAGCCGTAACAAATATAGTTAACATATATAAATAACAAAACTTCCCTTTATTTTTGTACTAGAACGTTTAAAAATGAGAGAGCAACATAAACAAAACTTTTGGGATATTTGTGGTGGTTCCAGTGGAGTGTCGACTTGATTGGCTTTGGGATCCACTGGGGGTTTGGTGAAACATTGTTTTGGGTATATCTGGAGGATTCATGGAGGTGTTACTTTGAGGTCTGTCTATGATCCCTGGCCCCCTTCCTCTCTGGCAGTTTTCCGCTGTACTTCCCAGCTACCATAAAATAAGCAGCTATGCTCTACTATGTCATTCCACCATGGTGTTTCTGCCTTGGAACCAGCCAGCCATGGATTGAATCTCTTAAAACATGAACCAAATTTCTTTACCCTCAATTCCTAAGCCTGGGTCCAGCAGACCCATCCCTTACTTTTCTACTGCAATTTGTTTTTTTGTTTTGTTTTGTTTTGTTTTTGTAAATCCAAAATGGCTACCATAATAGTTCTTGTTATTTTGAAATAGCTGCCCATGCCATTGGATATAATAAAGTCAAACAAGACATAACAGAATAAAACCCAACCAAACAAAACAATGAAAATGATGCAGGACTTCAAAGCAAGATAATAGGGAATTAACAATGCTACCACCTTCAGAAGGAGATCCCCAATAGATGCTATATTGCATATTATCTTCTAAATAGATGAATAGACTACTGGCTTTAGGCCCGAAAAGTCAGTGAAACACTAAACACTACAAGCGTTAAATTGTATTTTACCTCAATAGCTATCATTGTAGCCTGTGTTTCTCCAGATCAGCCAGGTGCTTGGAGGTGGGTGGGAACCTTGTCTCTTCTTGTCTCCTAGCCCGAGTGCCAGACAGGGCTGGCATCTGGTTCTACCCCCAGCAGCCTATGCATGGTGTCAACTTGCAGGAAGTGCTTGGCTTCTTGTTGGCTTCTTGTTCCCCTCCCCCACTGTCCACGAATGGCGCCAACTCAGGGGAAAAGGCTGGTGTCTGTTCTCCCCATAGTGGCCCACATGTGGCACCAACTCACAGGGAGGGCTTGGCTTCTTGTTCTCCATTGCAATTTGTACTTTAGTGTTATAGTAGCCAGCTGTGTGTCTCATTACCTTTCCCTGAGAGATATAGGAAGCAATCTATGCATTTACGCACTTGGTGTGACTAATAGAAAGGAGTGTGCACATGTGCAAAAGTGGTAAAATGTGATTTGGACCCACCTTTATGCTCAGTGGAACAATTTTTTGCATACGTTTACCCAAGCATCACAGAGGGTCCAGTAGACCCACACCACTCCAGGATTTGTTTTTTTAAAAAAAGTCTTTTTTGGGTTTGTTTGTGCTAGAAGTAGCCCAATTCAGTACAATGGCACATGAAAAACCAGATTTGCAAGTTTTAGAGATCAAAAGTGAATCGTCAGATTACTCATGCATGGATGATAAAGATGTTCAAAAGTGAATCGTCAGATTACTCATGCATGGATAATAAAGATGATCCATTGGGCTGATTTGGAGAAACACAGGAAAATGTCAAGACAAAGAAGCAAAATACAATGACCTCCAACCCACACAGAGTAAGTTCAGGAGACACAAATATAGTAGAAATTAAAAGTCATACATCTGAAACTTCTGAGAAGATAACTAAAGTAAAGAAGCAATTTAGTTCTTGTATAGATTGGTTAATTTTGCATACTTATGTCTGATGATCTGGACAAATATTTTGAAGATAACAAGAGGTATTATGGGAGACATTGATTTCCTATTATCGTGTTTTGAAGTCCTGTATCACTTTCATTGTTTTGTTTTGACAGGTTTTATTCTGCTTTGTTTTGTTTGATTTTATTATGTCTGATGCTATGGACAGCTATTTTGACGATAACAAAAGGCATTATGGTAGCCATTGTCAATTTCCTATTTTGTTTTGAAGTCCTATATTGCTTTCATTTTTTGTTTTGATTAGCATTATTCTGTTCATTTTGTTTGGTTTTATTTATTTATTTTCCCAAATCTATTTTATTTCAAGAATAAAAAAAAAAAGAAGAAGAAAAACACTACAACCAAGTTTCAAAACATGTCAAACCAGGGTGGTTTTATTTTTAAAATAAAAAAAATTTATGCCATTGTAGATGCTTTCAGTTTAGACATTTATCCTGGAACTCAGACATCAGGTCCTTATTCATATATGTAGGGAACAGATTTGTTGCTCCCATCTCCCAAACTAATTGGAATGGGACCTTGGACAATTGGTTTACCAGCTCCCAATTGATGTTACATTTGCTAACAAAGCACAAGTTGACCAGCACAGCAACTGTACACAGGAGCAAAGCAGGAATTCAAAATGAAGTGTTACAATTTCAGAACAGAGTATTGTATAGTGCCGTCTTTGGATTTCATAAAGATACAATGTTGGCTTCATATTTGGCAAAGAAAAGCAAACACCTCTTGCTGATGTCAACATTTCACCATGATGGAAATATTGATAGGGAAACTTGGACAAAATGGAAGTCCAAGATGGAAACTTTGAACAAGAAAACCAAAAGTGGAGTAGATGTTGTTGATGAGTTATGCAGCAGCTGTGATGTCACTTGAAACATAAAGCATTGGCCAGTGGTTGTGTTTTACTCAATCCTAAACATGTGACATAAATACTTCGATGGTTTACAAAGAAAATAACGTGCAGAACATCACAGAGGAATCTCTTCCTAGAGGATTGAGACTGGAGCACATAAGAGATCGTTTACAGCAGAGGAAAGACAAAACCTTTCTTCTCAGGGAACTGTGCAGAGAAATTGTGGATCACACTGGTGAGCTGACAGATGAACAGGCAGGCGCAGCATCACAAAGACCTACTGTGACAACAAGAAAACTAAAACAATGTCAAGAAAGTACAGGAGAACAAAAGTGCAGGAGAACAAAACATATGTTCCCTCAGTGTCAGCAGTACTTGTGTGTGGAGCATGCGGTTGTTGTGTGGAAGGACTTCCTTGGGTGTGACAGTTGAAGCAAAGCTTATTTCTGTGATAGACTTCTGTTTGTGTTTACACTATAGTTCATGCAGATTTTTATTTCTGTTATCTTTTAGATTTTGTAAGGATGCATACAGCTGATGTTAAAATGTTGATGTCTATTCTAAGCACTCATTACACATCTGATATTATATTGACATCTTATTTCCCCACTAAGTGCATGTTGTACAGTACAGTAGGAAGCTCCTGACAAAATAAGAACAGAGGTGACAAGACTACCACATAGGAAAGGAAAAGTGTCAACTGACAGTTAAAGCAAAACTTATTTTCATAATAGAGTTCTATTGCTGTTTTCATTACAGTTTATGTAGAAATTTATTTCTGATATTTTAGGTTTTGTAAGGAAGTACACTACTAATGTAAAGATATTGATGTCTGTTCTAAATGCACAATACATATTAAGATTTTAATAATTTTATTGATATTTTATGTTCCTGTTAGCTGGGCACTGCATAATGTAATAAGAACCTCCTGACAAAACAGCAAGACCACTGAGATGTCAAGTACATAAGGCTAGGAAAGCAAAAGACACATTCTGTCATTGTAAGCAATACATATATATGGAACATACTGTTCTCATGTGTGCAGACTGCTGTAGGTGTAATAATCGAAGTAAAGATTTTTTTTTTGTAGAGTGCTATTGATATTTTTATTGCAGTTCATATGGGAATTTATTTCTGATATTCTTTTTTAGGCTTTGTACGAGAAAAATCAGTCGATGTTGAAGATTTTGATACTTTTTTAATAAACATTGAGTAAATATTAAAAACTAAGTATTTTGTGATCTTATTCCTATTAAGTACTCACTATTTAATATAATAACTCATAAAATTAATAATTCATCAATAGAAATATTATGTCTTGATGACAAAATTATTCTTATGCTCCAAGGGCTACTTTTATGAGTGTCAGGTATTGTGTCCAACAGTGAGGAAGCTTACTGATGTGCTGTTTGACCTTGTTTTTGTGAAAGTGCTTAGAATTCTTAATGAATTTGTGAAGTGCTCATCAGAAAATTTTGGTCTAATTGTACTCTTTGTGTGGTTCATTCCTGCAAATAGTCGTTCACAAATGTACATACTGCTGTAGTCATGACGTGAGTACAGGTGATTGTGTAGGGAGGGATATTTTTCTCTGGGAATGCCGGTTTATAGAAGTCTAGTAAAGAGATGTGTCTTAGTTACTTATCACTTGTTGCTGAGACAGAATACCTGATGCCCAAAATTAGGGAAGGAAAAGTTTATTTCTTATAGTTCTTGGGGGTTTCCAGTCCATACTCAGTTGGCTCCAAGGCAGGGTGGCATGGTGGGGCAGCCATTCATGGCAGCCGCCAAACAGCATGGCGAACCTGGCAAGAGAAAGAAAGAGCAAGAGAGGGAAGACCTGCATTCATCCCTCCCTTACACTGTATGTCAGCTCCACCCCTGGGCGGGTGCAGCACTCACATCACCAAGCCTGGTGCTACACAACAAACCAATCATGATTGCCAGACTCAGCCCCTTCCAAATTACATGAGTCCTTGTGGGGCACACAGGATCCAACCAATACAAGATGTGATCAGATTTTTCTTGACTGTCTGGTGGCAGCTCTTGAAAGTTCAGAGGTGGGTGTTTATCATTCTGTCAGCTGAAGGTGGGGCTCCAAGTGGGCCTGCATGTGTTGAAGGAGGTTGAAACACAGTTGTCGGTAGTGGCCAAGTACGTGTCACATCTGATACATTCGCATTTCCATTCCACTCACCGTGTGGCAGGCACTGGAGCCACAGTTAGCACTGTGCCCTTTCCTGCGCAGCATTCCGATGTCCCCTACACTGTGCATGCCTGCGCCCTGCACCACTGAGATCATGGGCAGTACCACTAACCATGATGTAATAATGTTGGATGTTTCCAGTCTTGTGGGGCTGCATTAAGAACTGTCTAGGACTACATGTGGCCCTGAGCCCCGGGCTGAACACGCCAGCCTTTCTCAGTCAGCACAGCCTGCATTGATGTTTCCATAGTATGATTGGCACAGATTGCGATAGCTTTCTCAGGGGAATGTTCAGCAGTGTACATGGGTGATCATAATAGCTTTTCTGAACCATGAGTTTATTTAGTAGTCATTAGCAACATTTGCAGGTTTTTTGTTTTTCGTTTTTTGAGATAGGATCTCACTTTGTAACCCAGGCTGGCCTCAAACTAGCAGTGATCCTCCTGCCTTTGCCTCCTGAGTACTGAAATTATAGGCACGTGCCATGACATCTGGCTCATTTACAGTTTTTTAAAACATCCAGTAGTTAAAATTTTTCATTAAGCCCATACTACATGTATAACAACTAAATCATTAATCTATTGATATCTACTTAATTCTATTGTTCAGTGTAATTGTTTTATTTTTAAATTGTTTCTATCCTTTTAAAAAAGGAAGCAAAGAGTTTATACTTTACCACCTCTGATAAATGTCTACCCTTCAGAGATAATGTTAAGACCTAATATATAGTAAATGGAAAAAATTTATATGAATAACTCTTTTTTGTATACAGTAATAGGAATTGCAGAGTAGTTTAAGGATTGCTATAAACCAGGCCCCTGGTCCATGAAAACTGAAACATTTTAATGCATTGGAACATTCACATTCAGAAGAGTATGCGTATCTTCATCAAGACATTGCTATGAAGCCCAGATTAATTCATTAAACACATTGTAGATCAAAGCATATTAAGTTGAGAGGTTAGGAAGTTGCATTGTCAAACAAACTTACTTTCCTGTAAGGGTGTACCAGCTGGAATATACAGTTGGGCCTGAGTAAAAGAAGAGATATTGCAAACCAGCCTAAAATGGCAAAAAATACTAGATTTGCAAATGGAAAGCCTTTTCTCATTTTTAAGTATAATTGATACTGATTCTAAACTGCATTCTTATTAGTGCTTTTCTGCCATTGTCAGGGACTGTTTTGACTAATTTTTCTTTCTTAGAATTTTAGGTGGTCCTGTTTTATGCTTTTCTGAAGACTACCTGGTTCAAAATTCACATAGTCAAAGATAATGCTTTATGTGAATAAACTGTGCATTAAGTGGTTTTATCATTAACAATATTTTTATATTGCACTGTTTCAGAGTTATAAAATTTAGAATTGCATACAATGGGGCTGAATTATATTATTAAAAGTAATGAAAATGAACCTTGCTTTATTTATTTTTGCTGTAGAAAATAGAACTTCCAAATAAACTGACAAAACGCTATCCAGCCTATGAGTTATACCTTTATGGAGAAGGATCCTATGCTGAAGAACACAAAGTTCTCCCTTTGACAGGAATTCCAGTTCTCTTCCTTCCTGGGAATGCTGGAAGTTATAAACAAGGTAGGTACTGGAAATAAATTTGAAATCTGTGAAATTCAGTTAGGGAAGTCAAATCATGTGCATGCTTGGTGAAGCAAATGAAGTGAATGAAGCACTACCCTGTGTTACACACAGCCCTGTGTCAGGCTCCCTGGAGACCGAGATACAACATGCTTTCCCTGAAGGTACGTTTGAGAAGTACAAAGAAAAGGAGAGCTGCAGAGTGAGAAGGAGAAAAAGAGAAAGGTGGAGTGGGTGGGATAAATGGATTATACTGGTATTCGAGAATCAACAGAAGAAGGAGGTTTACGTTAGAAATGGAGTGTGCAGAGGATAGAACCCTGAGCATTGATTGGAGAGAAAAATTAGTGGCTTATATTACACTGAACAAGAAAGAATTTTTTGGAGCTATTTAAAGTAGATCTAGAAGTACAGAAAGGATCACAGAAATATACAGGTATGAAAGTTGTATGTGCAGATTCCAAATCCATTGTTGGTTTGGAGAAGACCAGTGATAGCTTTTGGCATAACAGCAAAGTATGTGACTCTGCAAGCAATTTTACTTCCACCTAAAATTTGTGTTCTCAGTTGTTAAATGACTAGAATTGTTATGTGATGAGACTAGAACTGTTCCAACATGTTCTATAATTGCCAGTGTGTTTATTCATCCATCAGATACTTACGGATCATGAGCCAGGCACTGTTGCAGGTACCAGGGCAGTGATGGCAAACCTTTCAGAAGTGGAGTGCCAAAACTGCAACCCAGACCCACTTCTGTCAAAGTGCTGACACTGTGATTAAACCTGCATGCTTGGTTGCTGAGGTGATGCTGTGGCTGCTTGCCTCACGTACCAATAGAGAAGGCTCTGTGTGCCCACTGTGTCACACGTGCTGTAGGTTCGCCACCACTGTACTAGAGATTCAGAGCAGCCTGAGACACATAAAGTCCCTTCATTATTCTTGTTGGAAAGACAGTCATCTGACAAACATGTCGGTAATGTTACAGCTAGAAAGAGAACTTAGAGAAGGAAGCAGAATAAACAAGGCCAGGAGATGCGTAGTTTAGATGAGGTGGTCAGGAAAGACCACGGTGAGAATTAGAGCAGAGGCTTAAATGTAGTCAGGAATTGCACACCACTGTTTTCAGGGAGGTCCTGGGGCAGCAAAATGCTGCGTGCCTTCAGGGCCTGTGTCTAGGGAAGAGTGAGAAGGGAGGAAAGTGGGAAAGCAGCCATGGGCTATGTCTCATAATCGGGAAAACACTGCATTTTTATCTAAGTAAGATGGGAAAACTGGAGGACTTTGGGTAAGAAATGATACAGTCTGTCTAGACCAACTGGGAGCAGACATTTCCTGTGAGAATCTCCTCCTTAAAATCCTCAGTAAGTGTGATGAAATTCCTATTTCTTGTTCTTCAAAGTATCCTTCCCCAAGCCACGCGTGGTGGCGCGCCCCTTTAATCACAGCACTCGGGAGGCTGAGGCAGGAGGATCATTGTGAGTTCGAGACCATCCTGGGCTACAAAGTGAGTTCAAGGCCAGCCTGAACTGCATAGTGAGACTCTGTCTCAAAAAATAGGACTGGGTTGGCTCAGTGGCATAAGCGCCTGTCTGGCAGGCGTGAAGCTGTGAGTTCGATCCCTGGTGCCGCAAAACAAAACAAAAAACATAGGGCTGGGGATTTGGCTGTGAGTTTGATCCCCGGTAACCAAAAAAAACAAAACAAAACAAAAAAAAAAAATAGAAATATCCTTCCCCTCCTAGCTATTATAGCTCCTATTGAAGGAAAGCAAGTAGAGAATGAGCAATCCATTCATTTTTTAATTTATTTCTTTTAAAACATTTAGGTCAAGCCGGGCATGGTGGCGCATGCCTTTAATCCCAGCACTTGGGAGACTGAGGTAGATGGAGTGTTATGAGTTTGAGGCCCGCCTGGGCTACAACGTGAGTGCAAGGCCGGCCTGAGCTACATAGTGCAACCCTGCCTCAAAAAATCTAGGGCTGGGAGTTTAGCTCAGTGGCTTAAGCGCCTGTCTGGCAGGTGTGAGGCTGTGAGTTTGATCCCCAGTGCAACAAAAAAATAAATAAATAAATAAAATAAAATAAAATAAAACATTTACGTCACATTTAACTATGTCCGAGGCATATAGCCACTAGGTTAGTGTGTTCTTCTACATTAGTACTGTTAGTGAGTGCTGCCCTCAAATAAGTTTATTTCCATGATGAAGTTTTATTTATGAAGAGATTTTGAAGGAAGAATGACTGCAGCCTCAGAATATTTTGTTTGCTATGCACTTCTTCCCCTGCAGTTCGTTCTCTTGGCTCCATCGCCCTCAGGAAAGCAGAAGACATTGACTTCAAGTACCACTTTGACTTCTTCAGTGTCAACTTCAATGAGGAGCTGGTGGCACTATATGGCGGAAGCCTTCAGAAGCAGACCAAGTTTGTGCATGAGTGCATCAAAGCCATTCTTAAGCTTTACAAGGTAAGAGGGCAATGTGGCACAGCGTAGTAACTTGTTTTTGTTAGGAAACTCACTATATTCTTAAAAATGTATTTGTTTATATGGATATTACGGAACTCACTGTATTTTAAATAATGCATTTATTTATATGAAAAGTAGAAGAAAGAGGGCACAGTTTGACTTTTTTAGTCTGTTACCTTGACCTCAGTGGAAGTTTCAAAGTTTAAATTGGATTTATAAGGAACTATTCTTATAAATTCAAGAAATACATTGTTTAAGATGGTCGCCCAGATAACACCGTGACAGGGAGGCTCCCTGAATATACCATCCAGATGCTGGAATATAAACTAATATAATAACAGAGAGAAGAAAAAAAGAGGGAGATGGGTCCTCTGGACCCAAGAAGAATCTAAAACGAGAACTGTAGCCCACGGAAAGAGTAAAAGAATGAAATAAACAAAGGTGGAGACCAGCAGCACCTCTGTCCAGAGCCGAATCCAATCAGCGCTGCGACCCGAGCTGAGAAGATACAATCCGGGTGCTGGCGATACGCGGTGGAATTGCTGGTGGAATTGCTACAGTGCGGTGGGACGGCGGAGGCGGCGGTCGACTGTGGAGCGAGGTGGTAGCGAGCAGGCGAGTGAGTGAACCTGGCAGCCCCCAGCCCCCCACCCCCAAGGGAGAGCGAGGGACAGGCATCCATCTTGAAACCGGAACTGCACCTAATTAGGCACGGTTCCTGGAAGGTTGTGGCGGAAACGGCGCGGGTGCCCTGGGGGTGATAGGGGAAGTTTGGTGGACAGCCCGGTACAGGTTACCAGGCAGCGGCCCTGTCCTCTCGCACACTGCAGCAGACATACGCAGAGCAGAAACAGGCTTGGGAGAGGCAGTGGACCAACACGACCTCACTGGCGAGCCCAGGAAAATGCCAAGAGGAAAGGCAGAGGGCGCTCTCCGGACTCCGATACAAGCACATCCAATTCTGGGGACACTAACGCTGAAACGGTCGGGAGTTCTAAAATTAAACTCTCAGAGGAGTTGACAGCTGAAGTGGGGAGACAACTCCACGAAGCTATGAAAGAAATTAAAGTGGCACTGTTAGCCCAACTGAGAATCGAAATGAAATACATAATCGGCAAATCGCTAAGCGCCTCTAAAGGAAACACAGCAGGAAAGGTGGAGGGTGAAAAATCAAAGGAAATTGAGAATGAAACAGATAAAGACTTAGAACGCATTAATCGGATTCAGAGAGACTACCAGGACATCAAAGACTCCAATAAAAGTTGGCAGAACCACTTGAAGGAAACTAAGGATAGATTTTCATATCTGGAAGAAAGAATGAAAACTTGGGAAAAAGAAAGGAGAGACTTTCTCAAGATAATTAGAAATCTGGAAGTGGCAGTGCAATGGCTGCAAGACAACCCACGGAAACATAACTTACGAATAAAAGGTGTGAGTGAAAAAGCAGGGATCAATACAAATCAAATTAGAAGACTATTTACAGAAATAATTTCAGAAAACTTCCCAAGCATGGGAATAGGAAGAGACTTTCAGATAACTGAAGCATATAGAACTCCAGCTAAACTTGACCAAAACAGGCCTACACCCAGACATATAATAATCAAGATTCCAGAAATTCAACACAAAAACATAATATTAAAAGCTATTAGAGAAGCCGGGCGTGGTGGCGCACGCCTTTAATCCCAGCACTCGGGAGGCTGAGGTAGGCGGAGCGTTGTGGGTTCGAGGCCGGCTTGGGCTACAACGCGAGCGCAAGGCCGGCCTGAGCTACATAGTGCGACTCTACCTCAAAAAACCAGGGCCGGGAGTTTGGCTCAGTGCCTTAAGCGCCTGCCCTGGCAGGCGCGAGGT
>RJWM01022687.1:0-33227 GCA_004363535.1 Dasyprocta punctata
TGACCCATGCAGCTACTACATTGTGCCACCCAAGAACTGGCGTCACTTCTAGAATGTGTCCTGCTCTGGGGTGACTGGCCATAGCATCCTTTCATCCCTGAGGCTTTGTCTGGTGGCCCACCATTCCCAAGCCCCATAGGGCCAAGCAGACAAGAGAGCTTCTATCTCCTACCTGCTGCTGCTGCTCCCTGCCACTCAGGGTCTGCTAGGAAGCAGTACACTGCTTCCTGGAAAAGAGTGCCTTGGCCACCCATAGCAGCCATGTCCCACTCTGCCTGACATGGGACCCTGCTTCCAGAGAATCAGGTCTAGGATGACCAGAGCAGCTACTCCCTACAAGACTGCATGTCATGGGAAACAGAGCACTGGCTGAGCTAAGATGCTCCACTCTAAGTCAAAACAACTATCATCTGCTTCCCTGGAACTACATTGGCCTTCTCTAGAGATCTCTAGTCTAAGCTACTAAGATATCCTCTTGCTAGGGAATAGTGATAACACTATTGTTCTTTGCACACCAGAGCCTAAAGACCATTCCAGAGTTTTCTGTACCATTACTCATGACCTCAGAGAGTCTGGCATACGTTTGGGTCCCACGGTCCTATGGTTCAGAATCTCCACTACATGGTGCTTCATCCCTGGAGACTGAGTTGCCATTGTGCCCTGTTGGGTTGGCCCACAAGTTTCAGCTATATTCTGCTCCAGACCAGTGCTGTGGCTTTTCCCTAGGGGCAGAGTCACACCTACACCCTGGCCTACTAAGCCTGAGCTGCTGTGGGTGCCTGAAAGTCCACCATTCTCTAGATCATCTACTTCCACCTCTGACTCACTGGATGAACTTGCACCCTAAGACACAACTGTAAAATTCACTGGAAAAGTTAGATATATGGTCAAATCTAGAAAGCTCCAATACTGTTATGGTGCTTAGTAAGTTGAAAAGAATACAAGTGAATGAAAAATATATTCTATGCTTATGGACCAGAAGAATATATATTTTTTAAATGTCCATGTAACCTAAAATAATGTATAGATTCAATGCAATACAATAGCATCCTTTGCAGAATCAGAAAAAATAATATTCTAAAATTTATATGGACTCACAAAAGGCCCATAATAGCCAAAGCACTTCTGAGAATGAAAAATGTCAGAGATATCACATTTCCTAATTTTAAATTATATTATAAGCTGCATTAATCAAAATGATGTGATACTGGCATAAAAACACACACAGAACAATGAAACAGAATAGAGAGCCAAGAAAATCCAAGTATGTATGGTCAACTAATTTTTAACAACAGCACCAAAAAGATATACTGGGGGGAAAATCTCTTTGGTAAGTGATACTAGAAAACCCAGATCTCTATATGCAAATGAAAGAAATTGGACTAATTTCTTATACCAAATACAAAAATCCACTTAAAATGAATAAAAGAACTAAACATAAGATCTCAAACCAAAAAAAATAGAAGGGGTATGAACTAAACATAAATCTTAAACCATAAAAAATAGAGGGACTACATAGTTGAGATTATTTTGGACAACACTTTGTTATATCTCACACCAAATGCTCAAGCCACAAATATCCAAGAAATGTAGGCAATTCATGTAAGACAATAGCAACAAAATATATTACCTCTTTTTAAAACTAACTGAATAATGTTTCTCCAAAAAGCATGTAAAAATGCCAACATGTACATGAAAAAGCTGTTCAACATCACTAATCATCAGGGAAATGGAAATCAAAATTATTATTAGATACCTAAACTTACATGACTTGAAAGACTATCATCAAAAAATAAAAGAAGTTGAACACAGTGGTGCATGCCTTTAATCCCAACTATTCAGGAGTCAGAGATAAGAAGTTCATAGACAGCCTGAGCAACTTAGACAAACTCTGTCTCAAAATTTAAAAACCAAACAAATAAAAGTTAAGAAGCGGCTGGAAAAATGTAGCTCAGTGGTAGAATGCTCCTGGGTTTGATATCCAGAAAGGTGATGAGGGGTGTAAGCACAGGTGCAAATGAAAAGGAATTCAGGTACATCATTAGGAATGTAGATTGGTGCAACCATTATGGAAAGTAATATGAGAGTTCTAAAGGAATGAAAAATAGAACTGTCATATGATCTTGCAATCCCACTTGTGGGTACATGTCCACAGGAAATGAAAGGCGTCACCTCATGAAGAGTTCTGCATGTATAGGACCATTGCAGCACTGTTCATAATAGTCAAGAAATGAGAAAAATACAATTGGTTTGTCATCAGCCAAAAGGACAAAAAAGTAGTATATGTACACAAAGGAATATTATTCGACTTTAAAAAGAAGATTCTGCCTTTTGCCTCAACATGTGTAGACCTGAAGGATAGTATTCTAAGTGAAAAAAGCCAGACACAGAAAGAAAAATATTGTATAATGTGATTTATTTAGACTATTTTAAGGTCAAATATATAGGAGAGAAAAAATGAAATAGTGGTTATTGAAGTCAAGAAGCAAGGAGAAAATAAAGAGATGGAGGTTAAAGGATTCAAAGTAGCAAGTACATGGTATAAACAGGCTGAAAAAATTAATGCACAACCTGAGGACTATAGTTAGTAATAATATATTTTATTCAGGATTTTTGTTAAATGAGTAGATTATAGATGCTCTTGCCAGAGGGGGTAAAACAAGTACCTATGGGATGATGAATCACACGTTCACTGTAGCAACGATTTTATTCTATATAGTGTGTATCTTACAATATCATGTTGTATGTTTTAAATGTACAAAATTAAATTTAGTATTTTGGGTTTCGTTTTTGTTGTTTTGTATTGCTGGTTATTGAATCAGGGCTTCATACATGTCAGACAAGCCCTCTACAACTGAGAAGTTCCTTACATTGAGACAGAGTCTCACCAAGTTTCCCAGGCTAGACTCAAATTTGTCATTGTCCTGCTTCAGCCTCTCATATATATGGGATTACTTACAAGGGCTGTCATGCCTAGAAAAAAATAGTTTAAAAACTATCTATTCAAAGTAATACTTCTGAGACTAATTCAAGTACACTTTTCAATTTTTTCTTACATACTGATGGGAAAAAATACAGTGAGTAGCTCAAAAGAAAGGCTTTAAATCCTAAGTTTCCACTTACAAGATGTGTGAATTTGGACAAATCATATAGTTTATATAGGTCTCTGTTTTTTCTTCTGTAAAATGGGGTTTAGGAATAGACAGTTCTGATCACTATATACCAAATACTGAGGGTGCCAATTGACTTCTGGGGATATTTTCCTACAGGAAAAATATTCTATTTTATTCCTTACTTTTAGGTTGTTGGGGCCCCAGGTAGAACAATGTTCTTGGAAAAAGATTGGGGAGGACTCATTCATAGGGATGTCTCTACCATGTTTGTGATTTTGATGTTTTTGTTTAGTAAATTTTTTTTTTTTTTTGCACTTTCTGTCTGTCTTTCTTTCTGTGGAAGAAGATGGGTTCTCAGGGAAATGTTTAGGAGTAGAGAAGTAGGGAATAGTAAGCTTTTTTAAATGATCAAGCCCAATCCCCTTGTCTAGTTTTGTTAGAGTTCCTCTAGAGGGGAGAAGGAACAAGCGACAACCCACAGCATAAACAAAAAAGTAGGCAGACACTGGTGGCAGAAGCTACTCTTAGTCCAACCAGCAAGATTGAAAATGAAATACGCTCACACTATGGTATGTGTAATAGATACATGTGCCACCACCTCCTTTCAAAAATGTAGATGTATTGAGTGATTCTCTCACAGAAAATCAATGTGCAGAGATGCTTAAAGTCTTTCAGTAAGCTTTAATTATTGCTACTGTTCAGAATCTCAGAAATGCCTGTGTACCTAAAAGGTAAAACTAAATTCAAAGAGAAAATACAAAATAACCATTTGAAATATGCCTATGATTCCAAGGAATTACAGTGAGGATTTTCTCTATCTTGAAGAGATTTATAGTTGCTCTTCATTGGAAGCTTACAAGGCAAGCAAAGAAGCACCTACATTTCATTATTATTTAGCACAGAACAAAACTCAATAAATTTTTAAAAATGATATTTTCTATAGTTTGACACAAAGGGCTCCAAATCCTATATTGTTATACTTTTACTTCTTTTACTTCTTTAGTGGCCACCAACCTCTTTCCAGGAGTCAACTTTCTCCCTCACTTGGGTGGTGCAGACTAGTTTACCCACCCAGAAGACATGGTCTGCTGGGAGTCATAAACCAAGCCTCTCCCAGGGGGGCGATTTGGATGTGATGTTATATATCAGCCCCTGATGTCAGGGAGGACTGATAAAGCAGTGGAAAGCTCCTGATGAAGCACAGCCCAGTTGCAGGAGATTGCTATGGCAATAATCACCAGAGCAAACCATAAATTCTGGACTCAGAATTAGAAATGGCCTGTAAACATCAAATAATGGGTGTCCAAATTGAAAGTGAAATTATCTTTTCCCTGTAATATTTCTTGCAGTGTGGCTTTGAGGGCCAGTAACATTAGAAACAAGCATGATCCTTTTCAATGTCTGATGTCAAAAAGCTGAGAATATTAACTCCTCCTTTCATCAGCCTCAGGAAATTGGAGCTAAATGAATGATGCAGAGATCAGATGGTATGAAACACAAATTCAACATTACGCAGCAAGAATATTACAGGTCAAAAATTACGGAATAACACAAGTATTGTACTTGAAAAACTGCACTAGCAAGCCATAAAAAAAGAAGTCCAAATAATTTACATGGGGTACTTGTTCATACGCACCTACAGAAAATGAAACAAAATAAAACATAACTTTTTTGCACCTACCTTGAGGGAAGGGGTGTCAGATAATTCTGTCGGATGTAGATCACAGAACATTTTTTAAAGACAATAATTGGGGGTCCAGGGTAATTGCAAATAGGTACCACTGATACCAGGATACAACTTACAAGAATTTTCAGGTATTTTATTAAATAGGCAAGAAGCATATTTGATACACATTTTTAATTTAGGTAGATTATTTGCAAATAGTGTGTTCCAAGTGCATGAAAAAGTATTGTTTATTCCACCATTTCATATAATATCTTGTTTATTCATGTTTATTAAATTTTTGTTGTTATGTAAAGAAACTAAAGCCAAGATTTACATATTGATACCGAGGTTCTTGAAAAAATTCGATGAACATTCACTATCACCCCTGTTAAATCAATGTAAACATATACTCCAGTGAGATAAGATCTTGATTTTCTTACAAAGACCTGTACAAGAGAATATTGATTCCTGTAGGTTCTTCACACTGCACTTAAGTAGATCTTTACCATGTAAGTACCGCGTGAAGCAGTTGAACAGTAACATGGGGTAGAGCAGGAGCTGTGATTATTCAGAACCCTTGAGAAGCAGGAATGCCTGAGCTCCATCTGTCCTCCAGCATGGGCAGGGGACTCTGGTTAATGGCAACTGGAGAGGATACCTTTGCCTATCAGTGACACCTTATTTAAGTATTCAGTGTGCAGATAAGGGCAAGACGCTGAATGTTACAGTGATTTCTTGTGGAGAGGGGAAGGGAAAGATAGTAAACTGATAGAGAGTGATTGCAAGCCATAACGGAGAACTTTATAAACACTGTGCTTTGATAAGTACATATCTTTACCTGAAAGAACATTCCCTATCTCCAACCCCACCCCTCTACAGACTAGAAATGCTCAAGTTAATAAGAAAGACAGTTAACAGAGAAAAATATCATGTATGTATTAACAAGAAAAGATGGCACATATGCAATATATATGGAGGAGGAGAAGCTCAGTAATACTAATAGTACATACAACATTAATAGCAAATGTTAATGGTTTATTTATATGGTAAGCACTGGACTAAATGCTCTATTAAAGTTATTTTACTGAACACTCTCAATGGTTCTACTAACTACTGACAATGAGTATAGGCTCTAGGAATTGCCTACTAGTTACTGTTTGGGCATTAAGAAACTGAAGATCAGAGGAGCAAACTGTTTCTGCATGAACACAAAACTACTCAGTGGAAAGAACAGGTTCAGTGCCTAGATATGTCTGATTCTTTGGAGTCTTAATTGTTATGTGACCTCACCCCTTGATTCTAAAACTGTACCTTAAGTAGTTAAATTAGCAGACAGTAGCAGAAAAGAGCCTATATAAAAATTTCAAAATATATCCCAGCAAAAAAGAAACAGTAGAATGTGGTCCAGAATACAATTTCTTTGTGTCTTTGGTTTTTTTGAGACAGGGTCTCACTTTGTAGTGCCAGTTGGCCTTGAACTCACTACATAGTCCAGGTTGGCATTGAACTCACTGTGATCCCCTTGCCTCTGCCTCCTGAGTGCTGGGGTTACAGACGTGCGCCACCATACCCGGCTTTTCTGAGAACCAATACAAAATGTGTGTATCTTGTGGTAATTAGTAAATAGTAAAGTGTATATTATTATCATTTTAGTATGACAATATTGCTTATTCCAGTCTAATGCTTTTTTGTCCTGATAAAGTTTTATCCAAAGAACATCTTCAAGTTCAAAATTAAACTAATGATATTCCTACCCATACTTAAATGTCTTTACCACCAGCCATGAATGGCTACAACCAGAAATCCAAAAGGTGTCCCACTTTCTTCTCTTTCCCATTGCTCATTCATACCACTTCATCAAAACCTTCATTCATAGTACTGCAGCACACATTTAATTATCTTCATCACCACTGTCTTAATCCTTTGTTTCCTGGACTATTGTCGTCATCCTTTAATTTGTCTTCCTATAACTTTACCTTCCCAGTCTCCTAGGCAATGTACTTACTATTTCACAGCTATTGTAATCTTAAAATAAATAAATAAATGATAAAATTTTATTTTCATGTTATGGTCCTCACTTTAAAAATTATCAATGGTTTCCTTCTGAAGGTTTTTAAGCAGAGATTCAAATCTTTACTATACCCTCAAGTCCCTGCCTAATTTGACATGTGCCTAGCCATCTCTCTAGCTCTCAGGCATCCTCTTTTCTTTACTCTTTGTGTCCCAATGAGTACGGTCTCCCAGATATTTAAGCATATCAATGCCTCCCTTTCCACAGAGCTCTGTCCATATTGATTCCTCAACCTAAAATTCTATTTCTACTCCTTACCTCCTATACTCTTATTCTAGTTATTTCCTACTCATCCTTCTCATTTCACTTCCAATGTTCCTTCTACCATGAGACTCTCAAGATTCTTCTAGCACCTATCATGCTATGACAGATTGTCATCACAAATTCATTTTTTACAATTAATTGGTTAATGTACATCTCTCCTACTACATATACTAGAAGTGACAGGAGGGCAGAGGGCTGGTTCTGATTTTATTTACTGCTTTCTCTGCAGCACTAAGTATAAACCAAATACAACCCTTATAATTACGTATTGAATAGATGATGAATTAATCACATATTTTATAAGGATAATAGATATTATATAAGAACACTGAGGTTAAATTCACATTATTATAATCAAGGTTTTGTTGTCAGAGCAAGCAGTCTGTGAAATGTATTGTATTGCCAAGGTATCTGTCTGCATAGGTGAGTTACACATGATACTCATCTACCACTACCTTGTACTCATTTAACTTGTACAACTGAAAACTATGTAGAATTTCATTGGCAAAATAACCACAAATGTATGATAAAATAATTCTATAGGAGTATTTTCTGATATAATTTTTAATACTGGTAAAACTACCTTCATAAATTGTAAGTTGTGAAAACACATTTACCCCTAGGATTTATTTTGACAGATGCATATATGACTTTAATATGCCATATGCTGACATAAAATATCTTATTTTCTAAAAAAATATAATCTCCTTTAATATTCTTATTTTCTGAAAATGGTTAATTTACATTTGGTTGACTCCTGAAATTAAAAATAGTACTTGAAGTCAACAATTGACTGTAAGAATATATATTGTCATGAGGCCGGCTATGTTTCATGATGTCCAATTTGGGACCCAGAGCCAATAACTTAGAAAAAGCATAATTTTGATTTTTATGTGAGTATTATTTCTCTAACTTTACCACATGGAAAAGTCTCCCGGAGATCTTGTTTAAATGTACACTTTAATTTTTTAGGTCTAGGTGGTGCCTGAATGCCTGTGTTATTACCAAGTTTCTATTAACAAGCTACTAGATGACAATGATTGATTAGGCCTATGTGCCAGTCTTTGAGTAGATACAGAACAAATGGAATATTCCTATCTAAACCCTACATGGTTTGGATCCCAGCATTTTCTTTTTTTCTTTTGGCTCGAATTCTTGCATACAAACCATTCACTTAATGCTATGAAAGCCAAAAATTAAAAGCCAATTATTACTTGGCAACGTATATAACCTTTCTGTTTAAAAAATACCAACATCTCTGCAGGAGTGATAACTGGAATACTAGGCAAAATTGTGGAAGATATTGTCAGGAAGAATTGTGGTATTCAAGAACAAATTTCTAATCACTGCCTAGTCATCTAAGCACAGGTAAGACCTATCCTAAAATCCATTCTATTTGATAATTGTATTTTCTGGAACTTCACAGGAGTGTTGAAGTATTTTCCACTATGGTTTTTAACTGGCCAACAAAATATGAAAGATGAAAAAATCTTATTAAACCTATAGAAACTATTTTACTTTACCATCATGCAAACAAATTCAGAAGTTCTCCAAAATTAGACAGTTGCTTAATGATAAGCTGACATGACAATCAGGTTTATAGACTATCAGCATTGGATTTTCAAAATTATCTATGATAATCCATAGATATAGTATTTTATATACTGAAATTTCTGCCATGAAACTGGGCTTATAGGGAAGTTTTACTTTCACTTGTATAAATAATCATTACCTAATTGCCTACTATATGTTTTGTACCAGGAAAAGTGCTATTACCTGTATATATATGTATATTTTTTTAATCTAGTTTAGGAGACTATGTGGGGTAAACTACTATCATGTACATTTTATAGAAAAGGAAGTTGAGTCAAATACATTTTCATTAGTGTTATAGCTCACCTTATTATACTGTACAGTACACTATATATGACATACTTTAAGTGTTTTTAAGTATTTTCAAAATTTTCTATTGCAACATGCTTTGTGTGTGGGTTATTATTTAGCTGTCTATTAAATCAGCTTATGACATCTGCTCTGTTGATATATCAATACAGTAATATTTCTGCAACTACATAAAAACATTTCTATTTATTCCCTGTATTGGGATCACATCCCTGACCTTTCGCCTTACTGTAATTACATCAAGTTTGTATCTTTTATATTAGTCACAAATACAGTCATACACAAGCAAATATGGAATTTTAGTCATTAATGATCAAGCTGTCCCACTCACCTTCTGCTGAGGATTCCACTTAACTGCAGACCTGCATATTTTAATACTAAACAGTTACAACCAAATTACTAAGGCAGAAATACATTCTGGTTAAAGCAGCACTGAACTTAGTTTAAAAGGACCCAGAGGTAACACAACAAATTAATTTTAAAAATGTAGAAAGACCATACCAATCAATGGCTTCAAGTTTTAGGCCTTAAAGAACAACCGTATTATACTTGAAGAAGCTGGGAAATGTCAGTCATATTAACGCACATTTAAAACATATTGTTCTGAAAGGCAAAGTACATCTTAATGACACCCCATTTATACACAACAGGACAAAAGCATCTGTGAAGCTACCTCAGCAGAATGACCCATCCCGTGATGCCAGCGCAAAGCCAATATTGTATTTGGAGACATATGGGTTTCTTATATTACAATTTTTATCATCCTTTATTATTATTTTTTCATTTGTACTTCTAGTCTTCAACCGCATGCAAAATAACTGTTCTTAACTTTGCATTTTGTTTACACAATTTCAAGAGTAAAACAACTGGAATTAGTGAAGAGCTTGTGAATATTTTATCTCCTGCTAAAAAGCAAGAGCAAGAAGTCAATTTGTTGACCACCAGCATTCCTCAGGTGATCTTGCTTATTTTTCTTTACTCTTTGTGTTTATTCCCAATCCCTCAGATACAAATAAATTTCCACCATGGAGGAAGTATATTTCTTGAGTTGGAAAATAGTTTATATATACCCCAAACTTGTATTGTGGCAACATACCTTCAGCTAGTTAAAGCCTAGGTGGTGGTTAAATTATGGTTCCCAGAAAGGCAATTCTGCATTCCACCTCACTAGAAGCCCCACAAAGACACAGTTCACTGCCTCTGTGGATTCAGCAATAAAAAAAAAGGAACACATTTAAATACCAAAACCATTGTGCAGGAATAAATTGTATAATAAAGGAAACCCTTTAAGTGTTTTTCAGCATTTAACCCAGAATCATTCAATTTCACGTTATATGTTCCTCTTTAACAACTTTTCTCCCTCAGCAAAGCCATTATGACCTTGAATTTGGTGTAAAACCAGTAACATACTGACAATGTTGAGAGATATGTGTATGATTTTTCTGTTTTTAAAATTGAATTTTTCTAGGAGAGAAACAAATGAAAATTGAGGCTTTCTCTTCCTATAGTGTTTATGACTATCCTTGGCCTAAATCTCTGGTTATTTATTTTAACCGAATTTTAAGAAATGGAGGCATACTTATCCATGAGTCAATATTTTCTTGAGCCTAGAAATAGAATTAATCTAAAAATCAGCATATTATCTGCATGTGTAAAGTTTCCTAATGAATTTTTATTAGTTACTTAATTTAGTACCCTCTTCAATCTTGTACTGTCAATAAATTAGGTTCTACTATTTTATTAGGTTCTACAGCACTTCTAAATTATTGTAGATTCCTTCAGATATGTATCTAGATTGACAGACATTTTATATTAACAAGACTATTATCACTGTACACTCATTATGTTTGGTAATTTTATAAGCAGATAAGATTATTTTGCAGTAGTTATACTATTCAGAGATAAGACTACTTTCAAATACTACTCATATCTCTATGAATTAAATGGAAAATAAAGTTTAAAACTACTTAATCTTGCCAAGGTATCATGTATTATTCATTTTTAGGTTTTCAGTAAAATATCCATGAAAACACATGAAAAAAGTTGAAAATTAATAACAGCAATTTTAACTAATGTTGTAACTATATCTTGCCATGAATGAATGCTTAGTCTTACTGGTTGACATCACTTAGGATATAGTGAGCTTTTAAAAGTTACATGATTTAAAATTTGTTAAAAGAAAGATACTAGGCAAATGATAGTAAAGATGATATTTAGATACAAAAGCAATTATAAAAATAGCATAGGAATGAAGGGACTTGAGTAAACTCTGTCGTTTATTACTAATTCAGTTCTTTTAGGTCAGCAAAGGATTGTCTAACCCAATTCAGAATAAACAGGAGTTCTTTCTACATCTACTTTGAGACCCAACATCTTAAAAGACACTGGGCAAAATCAAGAAGGTCCAGAGAGTTAAATTTCATTAAGTGGGATAATAGTAAGATACTAGTGTTAAAATATGATGACTATGACAGTCTTTTGCCAAGTACACTATCTGTTCAAAGTCTCCAAAAGCCACAAAACATAAAAAAGTAATATTTTAGAATCACTGCACTAAAAGAGCAAAACAAATGGAATTAGTGAAGAACCTGCAGATATTTTATGTCCTACTGAAAAGTAATGGCAAGAAGTTAATTTTTTGACCACCAGTATTCCTCAGGTGATTTTCTGAGCTATATAAAATGAAAACCTCCTAAAGAACTAAAATTGCTCTATGAATCTTATTCATGAGTCTATCATCCATCAATAGATCTGAAAGGAAATTCAGCAAGCATACAACTAAATGGAGTATATTTAAAAGGTTATATAATCAATATTTCATGATAAACACCAAGACATGATAAAGATTTGCTAGTTCAAAGAGGAGAAAGGAAAAAGTAAATATATTAAAAGTTATAAATGAGTCCTAAGGCAAGCTCTAACAGAAGTGAAATGATCTACCAGTCATTTTACTCAGGATCAGAATAAACTCAATGTTTATATAAGGGAAATTAAAATAATTCAAAGATTCTATGTATACAATCCACAGCAAATAGCTTACAATATAAAATAAGTAAAAATGTAAAAGAGAAGGACTAAGTGACTAATAAGAACTAAAATAGTTCACAGAGACAGACACAGAGATTTTGCAGATAATGAAGTTAACATGCAGTTCAAAAAATAACAAACAGCTCAAAAAGCTATAATTAATACTGCAGTAAAAATCGTGTAATAGCATGAAAATGGATAAATTTTTAGTGTATTTACTCAAAGGGCTACTACTCAATAATTTAAAGTTTTGACTATTGATGTAGGTGTATGGAGGGACATCAAAAATGTACTGCTGAATGAAAGAAGACACACACATATATGTGAAAAATCAATTTATGGTAAGAGAAATCTGACCAATGTTTGCCTGAGGGTGTGGCCTACAGATTTGTCTGTAAGCAGGTTCAGTGTACTTACTGGTATACAGCAAATATTTTATGTTATTAGGAGTATTAGTTAAATCAGTGTATATATTTTTTTAAAAATAACAAATTGTATCATTTTTAAATCCCTACATTTGGTTTAAATTTGTATTTTAAAAAATTATACCAATTGTATTCACTTGTTTATTGGTATACGTAATTCATTTTTTGCCCAGGAAAGACCATTATTAATTCATTTTTATTTTATTCTGGCTCTGAGATTCTTTTCTGACCTCTAACTCATGTTTTACAACCTACTAAAATTCTCTACTTACTCCAACGATGTATTCCCCAAACACATTTACATATGAATTCTGTCTGCTTTGAATTTCCTTTGTATCCCTTTTGAATTACAGAACTCACTTGGAATTTTTGAGGCTCTATGTGCACTTCCTTTCTATAGTCTTTTCTCTTATCCTTGACAAAGGGACTAACTCATAACTGCACCTTGCATCAACATTTATTACTGTGCTTTATGCATTTAGAGAATTTACCTCTCCCACCATATATAGTATTTATTAAGACTAAAGACTATAGCTATAGCACTTATTAGCTAGTACCAGTTGCAACAACTTGAGTCATATACTAACTAGATACTTTGTGCCAGGGACATAGGCAAACATCTTGCATCTCAATTAATCTTTCAGTTATAATCTCCATTTTTCAGATGATCAGATAAAGCATAGAGTAACTCTGTTGCCATCAATAGTCACAAAGTTCACGTACTGAATAAAGTTAAATTTTAAACTTTCACTCAAGTGTCTCTATTCCAAGATTCATGCTCCTAATCACTAACTAGAATTAACTGCCTAGTTGATTTCCCACTAAAAAACAATAGACATTAAATAATGACTGCCTTGAAGTAGCTACAAATACTGTACCTTTCTTATGACACTGATGAACAAACCAAAGCCAGTCGAAGTCAAACATGTCAGAGAATATGTATTATTTTTCTTTCTCGTCTTTTGCCACATATATTTGTGGAAAGTTTCAACAAAATTGTGCTCCTTGACTTGTACTAGGCATCTGAATTAATGTTTTTTTAATACATACTCTATACTGAAATTGGCACTCTGCATGGCAAGTGTGCATGTGTGTGTGTGTGTGTGTGTGTGTGTCATTGAAAGAAATGGGAAGAATATATTATGCTTTCTTAAACTCACTTCCAAAATATTTAAACTCTGACAATGAGAGAAATTCCTGGTATCTGCTTCCAAGGAGATTACTTTTGGGTTTTATTTTGTTTTGCTGTTTATTAAATCACTCGACTTTGTGACACTGGCCCTGGGCTGTAGATGCCCTGACACCTCATTAGTGAACTGCAGGATCATCTACAGCCTCTCATCTGTATCCTCAGTCAGTGTCAGTTCTGGCAGAACTCTGTGCTCCACTCTTCCAATAATGAGAATAAAATATTGAAACCTTTCTCCTGAACCCCACATACCGCTTATTGCCTTTTTACATTCACAGTGTAAACTTTATTTTACTTTTGCACACAACCTGTGAGAAGACAAGTGAAAAGAAATAATTACTTTCATAACATATTAGAGAGGGAAAAACACTATTTTTTTCCCAAAGGGACACCACATTACTGCATGTTAAGCACCTGGAATGAAAAATCTAATTCAACTTTGGTAATTCACATGTATATGGGAATCTCCATTTCTTCTATGTTTTCCATCTTATTAAAGGTGCTCAAAGCAGGTATTGATGATCTTCTGGATTTCCACAGGATTTGTTGTGATTTCACCTTTTTTACTCCTAATTTTATGAATTTCTTTCCTTTTTTGGGTAAGGTTGGCTAAGGATTTATCAATTTTATTTAATCTTTCAAAGAATTAACTGTTCTATATATTGTTCCTTTATATTGCTTTCTTAGTCTCCATTACATTAATTTTTACTCAGGATCTTAATAATTTCCTCCCTCTTACAAGCTTTCAGCTTCATTTCTCATTCTTTTTCTAGAAGTGTAAGGTTCAGCATTAGGCTATTTGAGCTCATTTTGTTTTCCTGATACACGAACTCACCACTATCAATTTTCCTCTCAGGACTGCTTTCCTTTCATTCCATTAGTTCTGGTATGTTGTACTGGCATTATCATTTAATTGTAGATACTGTTGAATTTCTTCTTTAATTTCATCTGTGACTCATTGGTTGCTCAGTAGGGTGTTATTTAATTTCCATGTGTATATGAAAATTTGATTCTTTTTCCATTAATTTCCAATTTCACTAGACTGTGGTCAGATTAAATGCATGGGATAATTTCAACTCCTTTGCATTTTCTTAAGCATGTTCTATGGGCTAGTATGTTGTCTGTTTTCAAGATATGTCTCTATTTTAGAGAAAAACGTACATTCTGAGGTTGTGGGATGGAACACTCTGTAGATATCTACCAAGTTCATATGGTAACAGGTCTCATCCAGTCCTGATATTTCTTTGTTGACTTTTTTATCTGGTTTATTTGTGATGGTGGGATATTAAGTCCCCTATTACAACTGTGTTAGAACTTATTTGATTTTTCATATTCATTTTTATTTTATATAGGTGGGTGCATTGGTGTTTGGCACATTATATTTATGATTGTTATCTCTTCTTCTTGGAGTTATCCCTTAACAAGTATGTAGTGACTTTCTATATCTCTTTTGATCAGTCTTTGCTTGAAGTTCACATTTTCTGCAAATAAAATAGCTACCACTGCTTTTTTCTGGGTTCCTGTTATGTGAAGTATTGTATTCTGTGCTTTGACTTTTAGTCTATGGGGGTTTTTTTCTCAGTTAAATGCGTTTCTTGCATATAGCATACTGTTGGATCTTATTTATTGATCCATTCTTCTCGTCTGTTTCTTTTGATTGGTTAAATGAGATGATTTACATTGATGGTTGTAACTGATATCCATTAGCTTATCCTTTTCATATTATTTTCCTGATGCTGGTTCCCTGTCTTTTGCCTCTAGTTAATTGCTTGCCCTTCCTGGTGACTTTTTTCTGTGTTCTTCAAACTGTGGTCTTTGTTATCTCTTTTAAGAATATCAGAAGATATATAAATTATAAATAATTGAGTATCAGTCAATAAAATAAAATATGCAATTAAAAACTTACCTAAAAGAAAAGCCCAGGTTCTCATGTATTCTCTGATGAAATTTACAAGAAATTTTGAGAAGATCTAATGCCATTACTTCTCAAACTCTTTAATGAAATTGAAAGGGAAGCAATATTCCCGAAGTTATTCCTGGAAAGAAGTATTACCCTGATACCGAAACCAGAGAAGGACTCAACCAAAAAAGAGAACTACAGGCCAGTCTCTCTAATGAAAATAGAAGCAAAAATCCTCAGTAAGATACTGGGAATGCAGAAGATCACCAAGAAGATTACACACATGACCAAGTACGATATATCTCAGGAATGCATGGATGGTTCAACATATACAAATCAAAAAATGTAATACACAACATCAACAGAGCCAAAGGCAAAAATCACATGATCATATCGATAGATGTAGAAAAAGGATTTGACAAAATCCAACACTCATTCTTTATAAAAACCTTACAGAAAATTGAAATAGATGGTCTCTAACTCAATCTCACAAAAGGTACCCATGATAATGAATAGCCAAAATCATAAACAGTCAAAAACTGAAAGCTTCTACTCTAAAAACAGAAAACAGACAAGGATGTTAACTATCACCAGTCATATAATTCTGGGAACATTAACCAGACCCAATTAGACAAGAGAAAGAAAGAAAAGGATTAAAGATAGGCAAGGAAGAAGTTAAATTACATTATTGGCAGATGATATGATACTCTGCCTAGAAGACCCCAAAGACTCCACCAAAAGATTTAATAAATAAATTCAGTTGTGTGGCTGGCTACAAAGTCAATACTCAAAAATCAATAGCATACCCATACACAAATAACAAACTCACTGAGACAAAATCAGGGAAACAACAGCTTTCATGATAGCATCCCCCAAAAATGAAATACTTAGAAATCAATCTAACAAAAGAAGTAAAATATCTATGCACTGAAAATTATGATGCTCTGAAAGATGAGATCAAAGAGGATATCAGAAAATGGAAAGACATTCCTTGCTCTTGGGTGAATCAACATAGTGAAAATGGCCTTACACCCAAGATTGTTATACAAATTTAATATAATCTCAACCAAAATACCATTAGCATACCTCAGGGAACTAGACAAATCATTCCTAAAATTCATCTGGAATCAAAAGAGTCCTAGAAGACAAAACATTTCTGGGCCAAAAAAAGCAAGGCAGGGGACTTCACTATTCCTGACTTGAATTTATACTACAGAGCTACTGTGATTTAAAAAAAAATGCAGCAATCAAAGGAACACATTGGAAGATGCAGAAACAACCCCAAACACACACAGTCACCTTATCTTTGACAAAGAGGCCTGGAAGAAATAATAAACAGTGCTCAAAAAACTGGCTATCCACATGCTGAAGACTAAAACGAGATCCATGTCTATCACCCTGCACTAAACTAAAATCAAAATGAATCAAAAACATAAATATTATAACAGAAAAAAGTCTAGAAGATAAAATGTATAAAACTCTTGAAGGCATAAGTGTATGCAAAAACTTCATGAACAAAGCCCCAGTTAATGGGAAATACTACAAAGAATCAACAAGAGGGATCCAATCTTATTACAAGCTTTTTCACAGTAAAAGAAATCAGGAACAGAGTTAAAAGATGACCCACAGACTAAGAAAGAGAATTAGCCAGTTTTTCCTCAGAAAAAAGACTAATATGTAGAACATACAAAAAATGGAAAAATATTAGACCTCCCAAATTTAAAGACCCAATTCAAAAATAATCACCTGAAAAGAATACATACTTCTCAGAAGAAGTGCAAAGGGCAAAAAAATAAAATAAAATAAAATAAAATATTCATCACTGATGATTCTAGAAATGCAAATTAAAACAACACTAAGATTACATCTGACTCTAGAAAGAATGGCCATTATCAAGAAAACAATCAATAACAAATGTTGACAGAGATGTGAATAAAAAGGAACACTTCTCCACTAATGGTGGGAAGGTAGACTGGTGCAACCACTGTGGAAATCAGTGTGGAATTTCCTCAAAAAACTAGAAGTAAACTGGGCGTGGTGGCGCATGCCTTTAATCCCAGCACTCGGGAGGCTGAGGTAGGTGGAGTGTTGTGAGTTCGAGGCCGGCTTGGGCTACAATGGGAGTGCAAGGCCGGCCTGAGCTACATAGTGTGACCCTGCCTCAAAAAACTAGGGCTGGGAGTTTGGCTTAGCAGCCTAAGCGCCTGTCTGGCAAGCACAAGGCTGTGAGTTTGACCCCTGGTGCCGCAAAAAAAAAAAAAAAAAAAAAACTAGAAGTAGAGTTCCTGTTTAGCCCCACTATTCTCCTTCTTGATATCTTTCTGAAAGAATTAAAAGCATTATACTGTGCTGGTATATACACATCCTTGCTTTAGCAGCACAGTTTGTAATAACTAAATCTTGGAAGCAACCCAAGTCCTATGGACTGATGAATGTGTAAGACAGATGTGTCTTTTTAATACAATGGAGTACTACTCAACCATAAAGAAGGATAAACTTATGAAATTTATAGCTAAATGGATGGACCTAGAGACCGTACTCTTAAGTGACAGACAAGCATATATAAAAATCACATTGTTTCTCTGGCATGAAAAACTGAAAGTATAAATAACAACCAACATATATAATACATATCATAAAATAGGAAGAAATTGATCAAAAAGAAAGGAAAACTGGGGAGGGAGGAAAGAAGGGAAAAATGATGCAAAAAGAAGGAAAAATGTAAAGAAAGTTTTGAAAACAAGGACAGGAAGAGGAGCTGAAGAGAGGGAAGAGAATGGGGGAAAAAAAGGAATCAAGATATATCATATACAGTACAAATTCTGTATGACAAATGTAATCATGATGTATATCTAAGTGCATCAATAAACTTAATAAGACAAAATCTGTATAACTCTTCATAATTATAATCAGACTTAATCCTGTTGTGTCACAGTTTTTATTAAAATAGTTTTAAAAGATTTCAAAATCTATCATACTTATCTTTTCTGTGGAAAAAAACTAAAAGAACATACCTGAGAATGATATTTATTATAGCTTGCATTTATATGTCCCCTCAAAACCTTATGGGGTCATTGGTGGGGTTTTTTGGAAGTCACTGAACCTAGGGTGTGAGACACTAGAATCAAAGTTATGATGTTGGGATTGATTCACAGTGTAATGCTAAGATGAAGAGTACAAGTGGTACCCTTAGAGTGGGTACCATGGGTAAAATACAAGAAACAGAAAGACAGCTGATGTTGTTGTTGCTTGTTGCTTGTCCCTTCTTGCTTGCAGCCTTCTACCTGCTTAGCTTTGCCATGGACTGCTTCTTCTCTGATACCCCTCTGTCAAGCCACCCTGCCTTGGAGCCAGCCAACTATGAACTGAAACCTCTACAAACTGTGAGATAAATAAACCATTCCTTATGTGACTCGCTTCCCCATTTGTCCCTGATTTGGTCAGTTTTACTTAAACAATTAATCTTATTGGTTGACCACAGTTCTGTCCCACCTCAAGCCCATCTGTCTTGTGAGTTCCCAGTTTTCCCCACCAGGGTTTTACTCTATGAAAGTCACTAGAAAAGACAGAGTCTTTGGCAACCCACTTGGGACCCCTTCTGTCTCTCTCTCAGACAGAAGCTTTCTTTCTCTCAATAAACATTTCTGTTCTTAAAAATAAGTAAATAAATAAACCATTCCTACTTTAACTTTGGACAAAGGGTATTTTGTCTCAGTAACAAGAAAAGTAAGACATTATTGTTGGAAAAGCACACTTGCAAGGTTGGCTCTTAGTTGAAAGTTGAGAACTTGAATGGTAAATCATTCTCTGAACTAATGTAAGTTCCCTAATTGATTAGAATAGGTAAGCAGAGGTGATTACATAGCCAGCTTCCCCAAAATACTTTAGACTTACAAGTTTAGCCAAGCTTCCCTTGTAGGTGAGATTTCACATGTGCCATCACAATTTGACATTGGAAGAATTAAACATATTCCATGTGATCCCACTAAGGGACCAACCCTGGAAGCTTGAGCATATTTTATTCTATCACTTTCATCTTTTCCCTTAGCTGATTTTGTGCTGTAACTCTTTACTGCAATAAAGCAAATCAATGTGTAGAACCATGTGCTGAATCCTGTAAGTCAACTCAGTAGGTCAACAGACTCCAGGTGTTTTTAGGGACCCCTGGAACAGTAGGTTTATAGTTTTATATAAAAGTAAAGAAATAATTGTAAATAGATATATTTTTGGAGATTAAACCTAATGATATATGAGAGGGTTTTTCTCATTTCTTTTCACTGGCATGGTGCATTTTGAAATAATGTACCATTCAATTGTATTCTATGTTATACAAATAAATAAAATAGTAATTTATAGAGGATCCAAACATAGGATACACATTCTGAGATATTTACTTTTAATAGAAAATTCAAGCTACCACCTTTAAAGGATCATCTGTAAATTCCAATAGTAAGAGGAATGGATCATTAGTTCCAAGGAAAAGAAACTACCAGTAGAGGTTCTAACAAGTAGGCTCTTTCAAATGACCATAGTCTGCAACAGGAGATGATGTTTTTAAAGAGTTGTTTATTTTCCAGGAAAAGAAATGTACATCTGTGTACTTAGACCTGAGCAGCAAGAAAGAATAAAATACACCTGCATGCTGGAAACAACTTGGAAAGTATACATTGGCAGTTTCTGTGGTGGAGAGTGCCAAGAACAGATTTCAGTTTTTCTACCCACCTTTCATCTTCTAGTGTAAATGGATTAGATGATGCTCCTCATATCCCATTCAAAGGAAAATGTGAACTATTTCAAAAAACAAAGAGGAAACTTACTTGGGAAAAAAGTTCATATGATGTAGTAATAAGAAATGTTCAATGGTAATCTACTAAAGAGCTATTTGATTATGACTGTTTTTGGAAACAAAGAAGCAAAAGAGAGGGAAATTTTTAAAACTAAACGTTGAATTTAAAACATTATATAAATAACAATTCCTAACATAGAATTCATTGCTGCGTATCAGACATTAATATAAGTATTAACTCATTTCCCCTTGCTGATGACTATAAGAGGTAGTAGGTATTTTTATCAACTATATTTCATAATAAGGAAAGAGAGGTTTAGAGAGATAAGTAAGTCATTGAATATCATCTACCAAGCAAAGTAGAATCCAAATCAAGGTAGTTTGTTTTAAAGATCCAAGCTCTTCACCACTATATTATGTTGTATGGTTACACAAGATATATTATAAAAAATATTTTTCAAAGTAGTGATCAAAATTTTGGATAGCTTACTGAATTTGCAGTCTTGTAAGAAACTAAAACTTGACAGGGAACAAAACTTGTAATTTTTCTCACTGAACTAAACATGATGCCAGACTCTTTCATAAAACTAAGAAAAAGTCAAGACTATACTGAGGCCACATTCTCTATAGATCTTTCATACAATTTTAAAATATTTTGCACAGTCATAACTACACAGGGTTTCTGGATAAATAATTTAGGAAATACAACCCTCTAAGAAGTGTGATGACACATGCCGGTAATCCCAGCACTCAGGAGGCTGAGGCAGGAGGATTATCACAAATTCCAGGCCATCCTGAGATACATAGTAAGACCATGTAGAAAGAAAAAGACAGAGAGAGAGAAAGAGAGAGAGAGAGAAGAAAAGAAAAGAAAAGAAAAGAAAAGAAAAGAAAAGAAAAAGAAAGAAGAAAGAAAGAAAGAAAGAAAGATCAAAAAATAAAACATGGTTAATGCCTAAATTTTTTAAAAAATCTTTTACATCAAAAGACATGTTACCATTAATCTCCCTCAAAATCTTTACCCCAACTTTGAACATGCTTATTCTATCAACCTGAATCAATTTAAAGCATTTACTTTTCATAGTCATTTTTACTTTGGGGAAGAGCCAGAAGTCATCTAGTGCCAGATCCAGGGAAAAATAGCTGAGGACATACTTTAATGTTTTTATCCCTGCCTTTTCATTGGATGGCATATAGCAACTGCATTCACTGTTTTTGCAACACATCTTATAAAGATATTCCTGAAACAGGACTTCTAGAACTGCCTCAGAAAGTGGCAAGAATGATAGAATACATGTGATTGCAGTGAGGGAGAAAATTTTGAGGGAGGATTAATGGAAATGTGTCTTTCATTGCAATATATTTTTATTTAAATACACACTATATTTTCTCATAAGCTTTTGTATGTTAATCTAGAACAAGTTACCAAAATATAGGTGAACAGAAGAATGGTGACTGTAGAAGACAGGCTAAGATTAAAGTAATTAAAATGATAAACCATAATCAGTGTAGACAGAAAGAGTTAAAAACAAGTGGCAAAAAGATAATGCACAGGAGTGTTTAGAAGCTATTTTTGAACCTTAGTAATCTTAAATTGGTTTTCTTCACTGATAGAGACCAAAAATTTGTACCTGTACTTAAAAAACTAATGTCTAACTGAATGGAAAAATTACACCTTTGTCCACTTGCCCAAAACTCCTTTCCCTTAAGAAGAGTGAGATTTTCAGATCCAAATTTAGAAGAGAAGAAGGCAGGCAGGCAGGCAGGAAGGAAGGAAGGAAGGAAGGAAGGAAGGAAGGAAGAGCAAAGGAGGGGAAGGGAAGAGAGGGAGAAAAGAGAGGGAAAAGAAGGAAGAAAGGGAGGGAGGGAGCAAAGGAGAAAGAAGGGAAGAAAAGAGAAGGAAAAAGGTTTAGGCACCCTTTCCTGGGTCTCAGTTTCCTTCTTCAAACTTTTGATTAGAAATGAGTTTTTCAAAAGATCTGATATGCCTTCTTGGGTTTGTTAAGACCTAGATAACCTTCTGCATTCATTTTTACTTAAACTATCAAGAAACTCATTTTCAGGAATTTTCTTTAGTCTAGGTTTTTTATTAATATAATCTCATCACTCTTGCTTGCTTGGTTCTGACCTCAGTATGCTTAATTTAGCTGTTTTATTGTATTTTAGGCTCTCATGGTAAGCCACTGCAAATTCTCCTTTGAAATATATTGAATATAATAGGTTTATGAAATGCACTCCATAACTAAGGATAAAAAGATTTGACTTTTCAGCAAAAATGTAAAAGAATAGCTATGGATGTTTTATTAGATAGCCCGGCATGGTTGAACACTGGTGTGACTACTAAGGTGTCACGTCCATCTTACTCAGCATGCATTCAAAGGTATATAGTACCTACGATAGCAAAGGATATGGCCCTAGAAAGGTACTCAGTACATAGAAAACCTTTCCAGAACAAGTATTTCATAAATTTAATCAGATATTCCTGCTCTGTAGACAACATATGTAATATTGTATTCAGTGAAGAAAGTTCTCCTTTAAAAAGTGATATCTGACTTTAACAAGTGTTCACAAGTAGAGAAAGTTAGTGGAATTCACATGCATCATGAATGTGAATGTAAAAAGGTACAACCACCCTGATAAACAATCTGGCAGTAACTGAAAAATAAAGCAAATATCTAGGGTTTAATCCAGTCATTCCACTCCTATATAGTTATCCAAGACAAATAAAAATATATGCCCACAAAAACTTATATGTGAAAGTCTATAATACATTTATTTGTAATACCCAAACACACAAAAATTCAAGTATTTCTCAGAGGTGAATAGATTGATTTTAATATATGCATATAGTGACTGTAGTTAGCAACAGAAAGCAACATTGGTATATGTGAAACCATGAACAAATCCATAAAACATTATGACATGTGGAGAATGTTTGACCAAGAAAATTCATACACTATATTATTTCATCCACACAAAATCCAAGGAGATGCAAACTAATAGTGACAACAGAGTGATCAATGGTGGCCTGAGCATGGGGTTGGAAAAAGTGAGAGATGATCAAGAGGCAAAAAGACACTTTGAGTTGGGGGTTAGAAATATTTGACATTTTAATTCTGATGAAACTTTCTTGAATGTGTATGTGGTAACTTGTCAAACTGTATACTTCAAATATGTGAAGTTTATCGTCACTGAATTATATTTCGATGTAATTCTTTTTTTCAAACGGAGAGCAAAATAGAGAAGAAAGATAAACTGAAACTATCTGAGAAGAGCATTATGGATGATTAAAAAACTCAAAATAAGAATATGTAGCTCTGCAAACAGAATCTCCAAAAGATCAAGACAGTTAATGTCAAACTGACTTTGGCAGAAAACTAATTTTGTGTTTCCTGAGTATTCCCAATAGGCCATCACGACAAAATGAACCCTTGATTTTATCCTACTGTGGAAGAGAAACTCAAATCAACTAGCTGTAAGCTTCTCCATCTACCCTGTCCATCAATAAGTTACACTACATTCAAGCTAGTGGTTCATGTACTTTCCCATAGCCAAAATTGAAAATATCAGCAGGTTGTATTGGCTCTACTTCCAAAATATGTCCTCGCCCTCAATCCATCTCTTTTCTCCCTCACTTCCACCATCACCACATAAAATCATGTATGTACGTTAGTAGATTCTAAACCTAGATCATTGCTATGCTATTCCTCCAAATGTTCTTCGATTCCACATGTACCCACTTCCTACAAAACACAGTCTTCACAGAGCAACCAAGGTGATCATTAAAAACTAAGACTAAATAATCCCCCTGATTAACATATCCTGGTGGTTTCCTACTACATTTAAAAATTTAAACCTCTATCATTTATCACGTTGTTTACTGCCCATCATACTTACCTCATACTTTCCCATTACCACCTTCTGGTACAGTGGCCTTTACCCTGATTTTCATTCCTAATGCCCTTAAAGAATAGCAAAAACTGCTTTCCCCAAGGTCTCTGTCACAGCTGTGTCTCCACCTAGAAATTATTCCTTCAAGGCACTGCATCATCCAACCCTGTCTCATCACTTACACTTCGAAGGTTCCCATTTCAGACAAGTTTTCACTATCAAAAACCTAAAGATGTTTCCCTTACACAGTTGTTCTGTTCCATTAACTCATTTTATTTTCTTCATAGCACTTAGTGCTGATACTTTATTCATACAATTTTATTTTTTATTTCCCCCACCCACATGGAATGTAAGCTCTAAGAAAAAAGGTTAAATCTATTGCAATATCCTCACCAGTGCTAACAAAAATGACAGATTCTTGAGCATTTGGTATTAGAGAGGTGTACGTCTATTCAAGACTAGAAGTTACTTTTTAATAAAAAGTTATTCATGTAATACAATGTATGGACTACTTTTAAAGGAGAAAGAATTCCCAAGCATTCTTGCTGTTCACCTAATTATTTTTGAGTATACTGTTGCATAGTTACTTATACACAAGTATTTAGACTGAATTCTTTGCTTATGACTCATTTAAAACTATAAAAAATTCACCAATAAATACAATCAAAATTTTAAATGCATATTATTTTTAAAGGTCACATTTAAATTGACAGACATAGTATTTTATTGAAACCAAACAGTTTATTACAACATGAATACAGGACTACTGACTATTTCAGCACAGGGATGTTAGCATTTGGTTACTTGCACTATTGTTTATTATGTGAAAATTCTCAGTCTCACATTATTTTCTTATTTAAGTTTTCATTAATTCTTCATTTGCAAAACTCACTTTGACATAATTTGGAAATTCTCACTTTCCTCCTATGTAAGATTTACAATTGGTGTATTGTATATTTGGCGTGTCTGTGTGTGCACACGTATAGATCTATGCATTTTTAAAAAAGCAGGGACCGTGGTTGGAAAGACATTATTTATAGACTTATTTTGCAAGGGATGACATTATTGTGATATTGTCTTACTATCTAGTGATATAGTATTTATTTTCAGTTATTTACTTCTTATTTTATATCACTACTTTATACCATATTTATTAAAATATTTCTCCACATTTTACTCATCATCTTTTTTTTTCAATATTGGGGATGGAATACAGTCTTCATGCTGAGATGCCTCCCAACCTTTCTTTTTTTTAATTTTTAGAGAGAGTTTCACTAAGTCACTAAGTTGTTCAGGTTGAGCTGAAACTTGTGATGTTTTTGCCTTTGCCTCCCAGAGTGCTGGGATTACAGGTGTGCACCACCACGCCTATATAATGCACTTTTGGTGCTAGTGTGAATAGATTTTTTATATTACTGTCTTCTAACCTCAGGATATTTTTCTTATATCTCTTCTCTTCACTAAATGCTTAAATTTTTCTCTTAAAAGATTTTAATTGTCCTGATTTACTTTTAAATCACCCATAAATAACTATGATGAATTTGTTCATTTTCTAATATTTATACATCTTATATCATTTCTTTGACTCACTAGAAATGATAAATAGAATAGAATAATCAAAATGACAGAAAGCAGCCTTGATTTGTGTCTTATATTTAATGTTTATTCTGGTATATTTCATATTTTATATGATGTTTTCTGGTTTGGAGTTCAGTCTTTGGCATATTTAGTAAGTTTTTTTCCATTCCTATTTAATTTGTATTTTTTACCTAGAATGACTGAAGTTTTTACTGGATACTTTTCATGTGTCTGTTTGTACAATTATATGATTTTACTCCACAATTCACTTTTAATGAAGTGAATATTATTGACATATTGTTCATTACAAATACCTAATCATCCATGAAATATGTTGTATTTTATACATAATCAAATTTATAATTCTAACACCTAAATATACAAATTTAGAATGGAGGCATTATGACTTAGCAACAATTCTGGCAAACTAGCTCCCCATACCCCTAAAGTCATTCCTTTCCTGTGCTCTCTACCTTTCTGGAAGATAAAATTCTCCAGTCCGCCAGAACATTAGAGTCATCTTAGATCACTCCATTTCTCTAACTCCCACATCCAATCTGTCTCCATGTTCTGTTCATTACACTTAAAACATCTCTCTATTCCAGATGCCCCATCCATTGACTTATTTTTGGCTCTCAATATCTCTGCTTCTTTGGATAGATATTTCTAACTGTGATTATGGTCTCCCATATTACCAAAATAAACTCTTGTCTTTTAGCTAGAAATTAAGTGTAGCATTTAGTTTCTTAAATTCCTTTAATATTTCTTCATAAATCAAATTCATGTAACCAATGAATGCTGTAAAGTAACCAAGACAGAACTTGGTACCAGAGGAGTGGGGTTGTTGCTGTGACTATGCCTGACCATGTGGTTCAAGAGCCTGTGGAAATGCTTTGTGAGAAGAGTTTGGAAAGGTTCAGAGATGTGGCCTGAAAGCATAGAGCAGGAACAGCTTAAGCTGTTGCATATGAGAGATTCTGGTCAGACCTCAGGAGACCAGAAAACCAGTAAAGACCAAGCTTGGGAGGTTTCTGCTGGGAAGAAGGACTCCATGGGTTGTTGGACTCCAAACAATGTATGTTATGGCTTGGCAGAAAGTTTGTCTGCATTTTACTCATGTCCAGAAGCTTTGCCTGAGGCTGAGATTAGGGGAAGCACACTAATTAATCTGGCAGAAGAAATTTCAACACAGTCAAATGTTGAGCCTGTGGCATGGCTGTTGTTGACTTTTAGCCAGATTTACGTTTTGAATCAAGAGCAAAGAACCCAGCAGGATGATTTGAAATGCTGTGAGTTTGACTGGGGGAAAAAGCTTCACAAAAGCTGTAGACTGTAAAAATAGAGCTGAGATCTCTACTGTTGAGAAGGAACAGGAGACTATAAAAGATGGCCTTAGGGCATCACAATCAATAGTGGGTTCCCATGCTTTGCAGCCTCAAAACTGCAAAAGTGAAAGACTTTGCTTTGAAGAGATAGTTGCAGAGTGCCATGTTTCAGAATGGCAGTAGAGGCCACATGGGGTTACAAAATGATGGAGGCGGCACCCAGTTCCAGAATGGCAGAGGCATAGAGAATTTGTCCCTCACAATCAGGTTCTGAATGCCCAATGATCTAGTCACTCGACCCTTACAGCCAAGAGAAAGGAAAGCCTGGCTACTGCTCCAACTGGCAGCAGACCTTGGCATCATCCACATGGTACTGGTTTTAGATGCATACAGAATGCAAGAGTTCTAATGTTAAAAAGGCTTCCACTGTGATTTCAAAAGGCCTGAGAGGCCAGGCAGTATGCTCCTGAGAAGGCAGTGTGTGAAGCTGTGAGTGTGAAGCCAAAGGTGCAATGGAGAATCTAGAAGTTTGGAAAAGCCAGGAGTGTGAATCATCTAAGAAAACCTGCAAGGAAAGAGCAAAGTCAACCCAAGAGAGAAGCTGTGGGTATTACAACCACCATAAGTGCCAAGGGGATGGAGTCACCCAAGCCCTTTGGAGCTCACAACCAGATTGCTTAAGATGGTGAACCTGGAACTCCAGGACTTAATGTTTGCCCTGCTGGCTTTTGGACTTCATTTGGTCCCATTCCTTTATATTCCCCTGTCTGTACCCTTTACAATGGTAATGTTTATCTTGTGCCATTGAATGTTGCAGTGTTTAACTTTGTTTTCATTTGTACAGTGGGTTACAGCTAAGAGTTTGCCTTAGAGTTCAGAAGACACTTGGGGCTTAAACTTTTCAGCAATGCTGAAACTGTTAGGAATTTGGCAACTCTTTGAGACGGACTAAATGTCTTTTTCATAAAGGATGTCCATGAGTCTCTGAAAGACCAGGGATAGAATGTTATAGTCCCCCCAAAGCCTCATGCAGTCATGGAGGCAATAGAAACTTGCATTTGTGGTTGCTTCATTGTCTAGCACTGAGATTGGTGGTGTGAGTGCTGCACCTGCCCAGGGGTGAGTAGCTGGCATATAATATAAGAAAGGGAAGGAAGCATGCATTTCTCTTTGCCTTTTTTGGTCTTGTCACTTGCAGCCACCATGAACAGTTACCCATTAGCTGTGCCACTCTTCCTTGGAACTAGCTGAGAATGGACTGAAACCTCCAAAAACCTGTAAGTTAAATAAACCTTTCCTTCCTCCATTTTGGGTGTCGGGTATTTTGTCTCAGCAACAGAGAAAAGTAACAAAGACAAGTTCATTGTACAATGTGGAGATTCATTTGGGTTTAGATGTATATATTGAAACTTTAGGTAAACACAAACTGAAGTTATTAGTGTAGGTGTTGATTTGCAAGTTAACATCACAACTCAAAGTAAGTGATAAAGTCAGAGTATACAATGAAGGTACTAATCAACATGAGTAACATACTGAAATCAGGGAATGCATTACCCACAAAAGCAACCAGCATGGTGAAGACCCTAATAGCAAGGATACATAAGTTTCTCAAGATGTTCCTAATGAAGGGATGTTCCTAATGAAGGGATCACAGCTTCAGGAACTTGGAAAACTTAAACTGCAGAAGTGTAATGATCAAGAAGGCAGGATAATTAAATTAGGAATCATCTGACAAGAAAAAAAAAACATAGATCATGGAATGAAGATCCAATTCAGGATTTAAACAAGAAGTTAAGGCATATTCATCTGGATAATGGATTTCATAATAATAAAACAACTGTAGTTCTTTTGCTTCTTCCAGTATATTTCAAAAGGGAGTGTATGTCAATATTAAGTGGGAGGGTTCTAACAATATAAAACACTCCATAACATTTAACATCTCAGATTCTCATCCCCTCTGCTCAAAATTCAATAATAGCCCTAGGTCATTAGAACAATCAAATACCCTCACTTACAAATGCTTTAAACTGAGAATCACCAAAATTGACTGCATAGGAAATGTGCATAATAGTTTTTGATATATGTTTTAGTTAATAACTAAGGAAGATAGGAACTTACTGTTCCCATGTTATGAGAAAATTTAGACTGCTTTTAGTAGATATACCTTCTAGATCTAATTATCACTTAGTATCACTGGCAGCAGAGTACTTTCAAATTTCTTAGTTTTCATGGTCTATTCAGACAACTGAGATTCTGTGATTTTTTCTGAGATTCTGACTATTGGCTTCACTAGAGTGTTCTCTGTGGCTTCACCATTCATATTCTGGATCCTGTCTCCTGAGGTGAATCCTCATCCTGTCCTGACTCCATCTCATTAAGACGTCATAATTTGATATCCTAGCAAACTAGTCTGTCCTTTCTCACTGTCGTCAGTCTTACTATGTGACTATGCTGTATGTAAAATCTCCCATCTTACGAAAATAAATCAAATTATTTAAGAATAGAGAAATGAGGCAACTTGCCAGAGATAATAAAGTAAATGAAACAAGTCAAAACTGTGAGTTATAGTTTAGATGTAAAATATCCCACCCAAAGCTAATGTTCAGAGGTGGGACTTTAGAAAGGTGACTAGATGATGGGGTGCTATACCCATCAGTGCATTAATTCACTGAGAATTCAGAGCTGACGGTGCTATTAGGAGCTGGGGCCTAGTCCAAAGAGGCAGATTACTGACATAACCTGGAAGGATATGTCTCCTTCCCCTATTTCTCCCTTCTCTCTGCTTCCTGGCTGTCACATTGTGAGATTTCCTCTGCCAGACCCTTCTACCATGCCTTTCTTTCCTGGGAGATAGCCAACTTTAGACTGAATCCTCTGAAAAGTACAAGCTAAAATTAATCTTACTTTCTTTAAATTGTGTCAAGAATTTTGTCTTCTCATGGAGAGAGTGACTAAGACATTGTGCTAGTACTATAATGAATATGAGGCTAAAGGGGGTCAAATTGTAGCATTGTGCAAAGAAAATGCTTATGATTTATATGTAAACATATCCCCCGAAACATATATTTGCTTTGATTGTAAGTAGTGTATCATAGTAAGCTGGCATTTTTTTTTACCACAAACTATAATTATATAATGTTCTAAGTCCTTATTTATTGAAGAAGTGCAAGTGAGAGAATGATGACGGCCAAAAATTCGTGAACTAGAATTAGACAGTAACACTTTGAAACCTAAATTGATCACTTACTAATTTCATAACTTTGGTAAATTATTCAACATTCTATACCTCAGTTTCTTCATTTGTAATAGAGAACAATTATAGTATCAACTTCAACTTACGAGGACTAAATCTATTAATACATAAAACATATTTAGAGTATTTCCTGGAACACAGAAGTTCTGTATAAATTTTAACTGTTATTACTATGAAAGAGCTGCATAATTCCAACTCTATTACTTGTTATCTTGAGAAAGGCATTTTATTTCTCTAGGTTTGTTTCCTTGTCACTAAATTTGACTTAAGAGCCAGTTCAGAAATTCTAGGTGTAAAAATGCAAATTCATCATGATTTTTGTCCTCCAAAATCTTAACTAGCTGTATGTCATTGGTGTATCAAAACAAGGGTACCAATCATTGCTTGCACATTTTCTTTTGAACATCATGTAGCCTTTTTTTCATCATTATTTTGCTGAAACCCAAGCAGCAGTTATTTTTGGTTGTTCTTTGAATTAATAGGTTCTGTTAATGCCTTATAACAATTGTCCATGCTTCAGTCTTTGTAGTTACTCACCCAAGGAGCATAAAATGCAGAGTAGCTATCATAAGCTGTTTGCTTAATGAGAAGGGGAAAGGATATAATGTTTGTAAGTACAACATGCTCAGAGAGCTTTCGGATATTCAATTTGCTTATCGTCTAAGACACTTGCTCTTGCAACATCTATGTTTTATGTCTTAATCTAAGACAGCTTTCTCTGCAAAATCCAACTCCAACTGCCACATTTTTTCCTGTCACCTGGATCTTTGGAATACTGTCTAATAAAACCTACAGGAGTTTTTCTCTCCTCCTATTATCACTAAAAGCATTTTGGTATCTTATTTGGTGATAACAGGTGTCTACTCAATTTGTAAAATGATAGGAAATCTATGTTTTAAGTCATGCATGTCAGCCACCTGATCTCCCACTAGTCATAAAAGTTTAACCCATAAATGCTGCTTTAAGAACTCAGTTCTTATTCTATTCATCATGAAATAATAAATTTGATAAAAGGGGAAATTTATATGTAATCAGTTAAAAAATCCAATAAAATCTAGATATTACTGGTCATTCACCCATCAATAACTAACAATGTTTCTATTATAGTTAAGATTCTGCTGGGTAAAAAAAAAAAAGATTCTGTTGGGTATGGGGATTTAAAAAAATAAGAAAGCGTGAAAATATGGAAGCTGACCTTGAAGGGATCATGGTCCAAGGAGAGGAGACAGAAAATGTAAGAATTCTACAAGAATCTGAAAGATTCTAAGTACAAAGCAAGAAGGAGCAGTATCAAATTTTCCTTAGAGATTGCCTATTCTGGATGAAGATGTGAGGGTGTGTGTGTGCATGAGACAGAAAAAGAGAGAGAAAAAGAGAGACAAAGACAGAGAGAAAGAGAGAGACAGAGAGACAGACAACATAGAGTGGCAAAGAAATTAAGCCAAAGAGCTAACACATGAAATAAAAAAATTCCAAATGAAGGCATTGATAGTTAGTACAGAAATGGGAAGTATATATAATAAAGATTTTAGAAAATACATCCAATAAGACAAATGACAAATTAGATGAAGAGAAATATTAAAGTTGCTAAGCCAAGAGAGATAAAATCTTAGAGGCAACTTAATATATGGAACAAAAGCTCATGAAAGGAATCTGAGCCAAGTATAGAGATGGCAGTAACAGTTAGAAAAAACAGAAACCACTAAGCAGAGTGATGTTATTCCCAGGAGATATTTACAGCAAAGGAAAACAATGACACAGAAACTCAGTTTTTTTTTTTTGAGAAACGAGCAAGACAAGAAATCTGAGAATAAAAAATTAGAACTAGAAATCTCCATTAAAATTTCATTTAGGGTCAATCTTATGATGAAAACATTATCCAAATATCATTTATTTAATAAAATTAATTGATACTTAAAGATAAATGAGTCTGGAGAAAATGTTTCAATGTCTGCTTACCTATAAAACTTAGTATTCTTAAATATCAAAAAAGGAAAAGGAAATAGCCCAGAAAAAGTGAAAAATTATCATAAGCACATGTAGATGGGCAATAAGTATATTTCTGAAACTTTCAAATTACTCGGTATTCCATGTACTAAATGAAAATGATAGGTATTATTCAACTGAGAGCAGGACCTCCAAAAATTTTGTCCTCCATTATAGCAATGAGAATGGAAGCAAATAGTCATAATCAAATTTTTTCAGGGCCCTGGAAATTAGTGAGCTACTCCCAACAATCAGTGGACTGTGTGTTACAGGGGGAAAAACTATTTTAATAGGAACAGAAAATTTTATTTGTATCACCATGTACAGCTCCATTGTCATCATCAAAACCAAAGACACACATTCATGATGAAAATCAGCAGCCTGATACCCACTGAGGGGGAAGAATGTATCAATAGTTTATTCAAAGGTCAATTAGCAAAGGATTGTCTGTGATGAGAAGATAAAGAAAATACAGTGTATGCAGAGTCCTAAAAGGGGAATGAAATGCTGATTCAAGTTACATCATAATAATCCCAGCACTCGGGAGGCTGAGGTAGGAGAAGCGTTGTGAGTTCGAGGCCAGCTTGGGCTACAATGCCAGCGCAAGGCCAGCCTGAGCTACACGGTGTAACCCTGCCTAAAAAAACCAGGGCCGGGAGTTTGGTTCAGCGGCTTATGCACCTGTCAGGCAGGCACGAGGTTGTGAGTTCAATCCCCGGTGCCGCAAAAAAAGAAAAAAAAAAAAAGTTACATCATAAACTTTAAAAATATTGTGCTAAATGTAGGAAGCCAGCCACATAAGCCACATTTTGTATTTATAAAAACATTTATAACAGGCAAATCTATGCAAA
>RJWM01022688.1:0-33283 GCA_004363535.1 Dasyprocta punctata
GCCCCTCGAGGGGCCCTTCTCGTTGTCCTCCAAGGTCCTGGGGTCAGGACCACGGAAGGCAATCCATACTGAGTCCTGATCGGTGCCTGCACCGCTTGGGCCGGGTGCGGGCCCTGAGATGGGCCCTTCTCATTCTCCTCCAAGGTCCTGGGGTCAGGACCCCGGAAGACAGTTCATACTGAGTCCTGATTGGTGCCTGTGCCGCTCGGGCCAGGTGGGGGCACCGCGAGGGGCCCTTCTCGATCTCCTCCAAGGTCCTGGTGTCAGTACCTAGGAAGGCAGTCCATACTGAGGCCTGATCGGTGCTTGGGCCGCTCGGACCAGGCAGGGACCCGCGAGGGGCCCTTCTCGTTCTCCTCCAATGTCCTGGGGACAGGACCCACGAAAGCAGTCCATACTGAGTCCTGATTGGTGCCTGTGCCACTCAGGCCGGGTGGGGCCCCGCAAGGGGCCCTTCTCGTTCTCCTCCAAGGTCCTGGGGTCAGGACCTCAGAAGGCAGTCCATACTGAGGCCTGATCGGTGCTTGGGCCACTCGGGATGGGTGGGGGCCCCGTGAGGCGCCCTTCTCATTCTCCTCCAAGTTCCGGGGGTCAGGACCCCAGAAGGCAGTCCCTACTGAGTCCTGATCGGTGCCTGTGCCACTCCGGCTGGGCGGAGGCCACACGAGGGACCCTTCTCTTTCTCCTCCAAGGTCCTGGGGTCAAGACCACGGAAGGCAGTCCATACTGAGTCCTGATCGGTGCCTCAGCCGTTCGGGCCGGGCATGGGCCCGCGAGGGTCCCTTGTCGTTCTCCTCCAAGGTCCTGGGGTCAGGACCCAGGAAGGCAGTCCATAATGAGTCCTGATCGATGCCAGTGCCGCTCTCTCCGGGTGGGGGCCCCTCGAGGGGCCCTTCTCGTTCTCCTCCAAGGTCCTGGGGTCAGGAACACGGAAGGCAGTCCATGCTGAGTCCTGATCGGGGCCTGTGCCACTCGGGCCTGGTGCGGGCCCTACGAGGGTCCCTTCTCATTCTGCTCCAAGTTCCTGGGGTCAGTATCCCAGAAGGCAGTCCATACTGAGTCCTGATCGGTGCCTGCAACGCTCGTGCCGGGTGGGGGCCCCGCAAGGTGCCCTTTTATTTCCCCTCCAAGATCCTGGGGTCAGGACCCCAGAAGGCAGTCCATACTGAGGCCTGATCGGTGCTAGGGATGCTCGGGCCGGGCAGGGACCCCGCGAGGGGCCCTTCTCCTTCTCCTCCAAGGTGCTGGGTTCAGGACCCTGCAAGGCAGTCCACACTGAGTCCTGATCGGTTCCTGCACCACTCAGGCCGGGTGGGGGCCCCACAAGGGGCCCTTCTCGTTCTTCTCCAAGGTCCTGGGGTCAGGACCCACAAAAGCAGTCCATACTGAGTCCTGATCGGTGCCTGTGCCACTCAGTCTGGGTGGGGGCCCTGCAAGGGGCCCTTCTCATTCTCCTCCAAGGTCCTGGGGTCAGGACCTCAGAAGGTAGTCCATACTGAGGCCTGATGGGTGCTTGGGCCACTCGGGACGGGCGGGGGCCCCGTGAGGCGCCCTTCTCATTCTCCTCCAAGTTCCGGGGGTCAGGACCCCAGAAGGCAGTCCCTACTGAGTCCTGATCGGTGCCTGCGCCGCTCGGTCCGGGTGGGGGCCCCACGAGGGGCCCTTCTCGTTCTCCTCCAAGGTCCTGTGGTCAAGAACATGGAAGGCAGTCCATGCTGAGTCCTGATCGGGGCCTGCACCACTCGGGCCTGGTGGGGGCCCCACGAGGGTCCCTTCTAGTTCTGCTCCAAGTTCCTGGGGTCAGTATCCCAGAAGGCAGTCCATACTGAGTCCTGATCGGTGCCTGCAACGCTCGTGCCGGGTGGGGGCCCTGCAAGGTGCCCTTTTATTTCCCCTCCAAGGTCCTGGGGTCAGGACCCCAGAAGGCAGTCCATACTGAGGCCTGATCGGTGCTTGGGCCGCTCGGGACGGGCAGGGTCCCTGTGAGGGGCCCTTCTCGTTCTCCTCCAAGGTCCTGGGGTCAGAAGGCGGTGCATACTGAGTCCTGACCAGTGCCTGCACCACTCGAGCCGGGCTGGGGCCACATAAATGGCCCTTCTCCTTCTGCTCCAAGGTCCTGGGGCCAGGTCCCCGGAAGACACTACATGTTGAGATCTAATAGGTGCCTGGTCCGCTCAGGCCGGGAGTGGGCCCGGCGAGGGGCCCTTCTCGTTCTCCTCCAGGGTCCTGGGGTCAGGACCCCGTAAGTCAGTCCATACTGAATCCTGATTGGTGCCTGCACTGCTCAGGACGGGGGGGGGCCCCGCGAGGGGCCCTTCTCGATCTCCTCCAAGGTCCTGGGATCAGGACCCCAGCAGGCAGTCCATATTGAATCCTGATGGGTGCCTGTGCCGCTCGGGACAGGCAGGGGCCCGCGAGGGGCCCTTCTCATTCTCCTCCAAGGTCCTTGGTTCTGGACCCTAGAAGGCAGACCATACTGAGTTCTGATTGGTGCCCCCGCCGCTCTGGACTGGCGGGGGCCCCGCGAGGGTCCCTTCTCGTTCTCCCCCAAGGTCCTGGGGTCAAGACCCCGGAAGGCAGTCCATGTTGAGTCCTGATCGGTGCCTGCACCACTCAGACCGGGAATGGGCCCCGCAAGGGGCCCTTCTCGTTCTCCTCCAAGGTCCTGGGGTCAGGACCCAGGAAGGCAGTTCATACTGAGTCCTGATTGGTGCCTGCACCGCTCAGGCCGGGCTGGGTCCCCGCAAATTGCCCATCTCATTCTCCTCCAAGGTCCTGGGGTCAGGATCCCGGAAGGCAGTCCATACTGAGTCCTGGTCAGTGCCTGCGCCGCTTGGGCCCTCGGGGGCCCTGCGAGGGGCCCTTCTCATTCTCCTCCAAGGTCCTAGGGTCAGGACCCCGGAAGGCAGTCCATATTGAGTCCTGATCGGAGCCTGCGCCTCTCGGGCCGGGCAGGGGCCCCTTGATGGGCTCTCCTCTTTCTCCTCCATGGTCCTGGGGTCAGGATCCCGGAAGGCAGTCAATATTGTCTCCTGAATGGTGCCTGCACCGCTCGGGTCAAGCGGGGCCCCCGCGAGGGGCCCTTCTCATTCTCCTCCAAGGTCCTGGGGTCAGGACAGAGGAAGGCAGTCCATGCTGAGTCCTGATCGGTGCCTGCGCTGCTCGGGCCTGGCAGGGGCCCCAGGAGGGGCCCTTCTCGTTCTCCTCCAAGGTCTTGGCATCAGGACCCCGGAAGGCAGTCCATACTGAGTCCTGATTGGTGCCTGTGGTGCTCGGGCTGGGCGGGGGCCCCGCGAGGTGCCCTTCTTGTTCTCCTCAAAGGTCCTGGGGTCAGGACCCCGGAGGGCAGTCCATATTTAGTCCTGATTGGTGCCCGCACTGCTTGGGCCGGGCGGGGGCCCTACAAGGGTGCCTTCTCGTTCTCCTCCAAGGTCCTGGGGTCTGGACCCCAGAAGGCAGTCATACTGAGTCCTGATCGTTGCCTGTGCCACTCGGGCCGTGCGGGTCCCTGCGAGGGTCCCTTGTCATTCTCCTCCAAGGTCCTGGGGTCAGGACCCTGGAAGGCAGTCCATATTCCCTCCTCTTTATCTTGATGTGTGTGCTTGTACTAGCCTGCCCAGGCCCCGGGCAGCAATAACCACAACAGTGCGGCGGCCACCGCCACTCTAGGAGCGCCCAGTGACTTCATCCTCTGTGCTCCTACCAGCCTGGCGTTGCCCACCAACTCCTCTGCTCTCGCCCCCTCCTCTGTCGCGGCTGATTCGCATCCACTGGGCAAGCTCAGAGATACGCACAGGGCCCAGCCCAGCGGCGACCTCCTCCTGTGCCTCAACCTCCGCCTCCACCTCCGCAGACTCCCCGCCCCCACCCACTTTTCATTTCTTTAAGAAACGTTTTGTAGTTTTCTGCGAATACATCTCACCTCTTTGTTCGAATGTGTTCATCGTCATTTTAATCCTTCTGGCGCTGTTATAAATGAAATTATAATTTTAATTTATTTTTTCACTGTTTATTGCTGGCATATAGAAATACAACTGACTTTTATATCTTGCTCTGGGTACACCTTGAAACTTTGCTGAAAGAATTTTTTCTTGTTTCTCAGTACATATTTGCGATGTATAATGAATGCATTCATTGTAGGGAGTCAATACATATGCATATAACATTTTGATCCTTTATTTTTTAGCTCTAGTATATTTTGGGGTTTTCTTTATGGTAATGTTCTGGGATTTTCCACACCATGTCATCTGTGAGCTCATATAATTTTATTGCTTCCTTTAAGACATTGATGTCTTTTATTTCTTTTTCTTCACTAGTTGTTTGGGTAAGATCTTCCAGTACAACATATCTCTCATCTTGTTTTGTTTTATTTTAAATTCTTTTGTTTTGTTTGCTTTTTGAGACAGGGTTTCACTATGCTGTTCAGGCTGGCCTTGAACTCACTTTGTATCCCAGTCTGGCCTCAAACTCATAGTGATCTTCCTGCTTCAGCCTCCAGAGGGCTGGGATTACAGGCTTGTGTCACCATGTCTGACTATATTCCTCATATTAATGGGGAAACTAACCTTCTTTTGCCATTCAATAAGTTATTAAATGTGATTTGTTCATACATGCTTTTCATCATTTAGAAATTAACTTCATAGTCATACTTTCATAAGTATGTTAATGTGAAGGGTCATTGGATTTTTGTCAAATGCTTTTTTTGTGCCTATTGCAGTGACCATATGTTTCTTTTTTCCCTTTTGTTCTTTTAATATGATGTATGGTATTGTTTTGAGACACTCTTGGATTCCTGGTATCATGCCCAATTGGTCAAGAGGCATAATATGTTCAATATTGTGCTGGAGTAGTTTTTCTCATTTTGTTTCAGGAAGAATATTGGCATGTAGTTTTTCTTATGATGTCTTCACTTGACTTTGCTTTCAGTTAAACTTTTGCCTCATAGAATTGTTTAATAAATATTTTCTCCTCGTACTTTTTGGAAGAATTTTAGAGTGAATGATGCTAATTCTGCTTTAAATGTCTGGTAGGATTCACTAGTTAAACTTTCTGGCCTTTGGCTTTTCCTTGTTGACTGATTTCTCTTTTTTACCATTTCAAACTTGTTGCTTGTTACAGGTATATGAGATTTTCTATTTCTTCTTGAGCCAGTTTGGCAATTTCTGTTTTCTATCAAATACTTCCATTTTATCTATGTTATTTCATTTTGGGCATATAATCCTTCACAGCATTCTCTTATAATTCTTTTTATTTCTGTTCAATTAGTAGGAATGCACTGTAATTTTTAATTTTAGTTATTTGTGTCTTCTCTTTTTGTCAGCTTACCTAAAGAGTTCTCAAATTTTTTCTGGTTATAGTTGGCTGTTCCAAGCTCTAATAGGTCTGAGAGCTTTTCTCCTCACCTTTTTCTTTCCCAGGATTTTGGACTTGCCTGCTGTTTGCCCTCTCCAGTGCCCCTCGCCTATCCTAAGGAACCATGAGCAGGTGTCTAAAACCTCTCAATGGACAGTACTGCTTCCTGGAAAGTAACCCTAGCCTGAAAGGAAGACAACAAAAATCAGCTTTAAGTTTGGTATGGTAAAACTTGATATGGTTTCAACTTTGAAAAATTTATTAGGCTGGGTGTGGTGGTGCATGCCTGTAATTCCAGTTCTTGGGAGGCTGAGACAGGAGAATCTCTGTGAGTTCAAGGCCAGCCTGGACTACAAAGTGAGTTCAAGGCCAGTCTGAACTGCAGAGCAAGAACCTGTCTCAAAAAGAAATTTTTTTGTTGAGACATTTTTATCACTACATGTAGTCCATCCTTGAAGATGTTCCATGTGCTTTGATGAGAATCATCAAATAGATCAAAATGCACAACTATAGCATTTAAGAAAATGTTAGTGTTAGTTCCTTGGTATTAGAAAACCAGTCCTACAGCTGCCACTGTCATGCTAGAAAACAGAATATGTTAAGATGGTGGATAAAATTTTCAGAATGCTTTATTAAAAAGATTTAGTTGCCTTTTGTTTGTTTGTTTGTTTTTCATAAGCAACCTGCTGGTTGATTTCGGTTTTTTAATAGATTCCAAAATTCCAAATACTGTTGATTGTGTCAGTCTGCACCGGCTTTTTGTCATTTCAATTCAGGAACTGATTTTAGTTCCCTACATCACCACTTGCTGTACTATCACACAAATACATATGTTTGCATTTTCAACACATCTCCAGTTGGATACTAAATTTCCACTAAAGTATATTTTTCAGGTTTTAAAATTTTTCTAAAGAGATAATTTAAAGCTTACAAAATTTTCAAAACATAAAAATGATACAAAGAAGCCTGGAAAAACTTTACTATTGTAAATATTTTATCCCTTTTGCTCTCATTCTTCTCTCTCTTTCTCTATTTTAAAAATTAGATTTTTGACTGATAGTCTACACTGAAACAAAATTGTACATGTTTATGAGGTACCATGTGATGTGCTGCTAGATGTATACATTGTGTGATGTTTAAATTGGGTTAAGCATATCTATCTCTTCAAATATTTGTCATTTCTTTATAGTGAAAACATTCAAAAATCCTTATAGCTTTCCAAAATATACAATACATTATTGTTATCCAGGGTCACCCTACTATGCAACAGGACACCAGAACTTTTTGTACATATCTAACTGTAACACAGTACCCATTAATCAACTTTTCCCCATGGCTCCTTATCATCTGCTGGCCCTGGCCCTGGATGCAAATCACCATCCTACTCTCCCTTGTGGTCTATAAGCTCAAATTTTTTAGTTTCCACATATGAGTGAGATCACGCAAGTGTTATTTTGCCCAAAACTCAAACCCAGATGTGTCTACACTTTTACTTCGTTACTTGCAAATTCTGAAATGAGGGCCTCTCTTGTGAGCTTGATGGTTTCTTTTAGACATCACCGAAGAATTGTCTGGGATTGCTCTGGGAGGGGAAACAGAGGTAACACAGCTCCCTCCTACCTCCACAGCACCCGGCCATCTCTTGGGTCTACTGTAAGAGAGTAGGAACAATAAATGATGAGATTTTGTTTGTTTTTGTTTGTTTGTTTTTGAGACAGGGTCTCACTACATAGTTCGGGGTGGCCTTGAACTTGCTATGTAGCTTAGGATGGCCTCAAACTCATAAGGACCATCCTTCCTCAGCCTCTCGAGTGCTGGGATTACAGGCGTGCACCATCACGCCTAGCTAAATGATGAGATTGTTAGCCAGACTCCACATTAATAGGTTTGTTTGTGCTTCTTTTGCTGATTATTTTACCTAATTAAACTACCTTATGACATTTGGTCTGTGACACAAACTGGATTTTAGCTGAAAAATTCCCAGGCACAGAAAAAGTGGCAAATGAGAAAACAGCAAAAATTTAACACACGCACAGAGAAAGAGAGAGAGAGAGAGAGAGAGAGAGAGAGAGAGAGAGAGAGAGAGAGAGAGAGAGAGAGAGAGAGAGAACACAACACACGCGCGCATAAAAAATGGTAATTGGGCGCCCTCTTCTGGATGATCTGGCAAAGGGCCTCCCAAAGCGATCTCTCGGTCTGTGACAATGGGACCTCGCAAGAAGATACGCCCTGTTAGGGAACCCGGCCCTGGGGGCCTCGGTAAGTGGCCCAGCTAGAGTCCTCATAGCGAGAACTCTCCGCCTCTTCTGGTGAATTTGGAGATGAACTTGGATTGCAAATATAAACAAGATCGGGAGCTACCCCATTATCCCTCTGTACCCAGGGGTCCAGGAGGGTTTATGCCTATGTTCGATGTCATAGTAAAGTGGAAGGGAAATGAACTTCTTGAGCCTTTTAAGTAGGAGCACACATGTGATCGTGTTCCCCACAGCTCCTACCATCAAGACAAGAAGAAAATAGACAAGGTTAGTAGGATCCCTAAGTCAGATAATATAACAATTGAATAAAATATTGATAGTGATGTGCTTGCTACGTGCATCCTCACATGCCTTTTTGCCCAAACCTTGACAGAAATTTTAAGTGATGGGCATCTTAGTGGGGCATGGAGACTGAACCCATCAGATGACCAATGCTTAGTGCTGTTGTCTCCCCCAGAACAGTGTAGCTGCCTGGAAGATTAAAAAGAAACACTTGCCTTTGTTGCCAAGCTTGAGGAAGCAAAGGTGCTCTGAGACTATTTCTCCATTCCATAGCCCCATCTGACCTTTGCACAGGGCCGTGTTTGTTCACAGACTTACCTTTGTTTATGGGCAGGTCAATTCATAGTGCCGCCTTTGACACCAACAGCACCAGACGCTGAAACTTTTACAGAGGCTGTTGCTTAAGCTGAGAGAACTTAGTAGGTAGCAATTGATATTGCAAATGCATCCACCAAGATGGTGAGGATCAGTTTGCTATAATATGGAATGTGTTATAATAACACCCTTAATTTCCTTCCACGAGGATATCTAACTTCTCTGGCTAATGAAGAACACTGTGCCCAGCAAAGCTATCTTTCCAACAACATGTTATCATTTTTGTTTTGTTTTGTTTTGTTTTGTTTTTTGTTTTTGGTACCAGGGATCAAACTCACAACCTCATGCCTGCCAGGCAGGCACTTAGGCCACTGAGCTAAATCCCTGACCCTTCTTTCCAATAACATGGAGAGGTATTTTTACCGACAAATGTATCTGAAGGTAATTCATCATAAGATCTTCCCTGCAGGAAATGCTAATGGAAATTCTCTAAACTAGAAAACAATACAAAATGTGTAACAGGAAAAGAGCCAAAGATATAAAATGCATTAGTAAAAGTATACAGGCAAGTTTAGAATACACTAATATAGTGACTGTTGTATAATACAATTATATCCTTAATAGAATGGCTAAATGATGGAAATGTTTAAAAATATTAAAACTACAACAAACTGTCAAAATATAGACATACAAAAATGGAAATTGGGACATCAGAATTCAATACAAGGGAATGGAGCTCTGGCATTCACTTTTATTGTATTCATTTCTTTAACTTTTTTTACAAATGCAATTTCCAAGTGTTTGTGTTTTGATTTAAATGCTGTATGTTTCGTTTTTACACAACTTTCCAAATAGTGAGGTGTACCCAAGGCAAAGGTAACAACACATTTGGCACTCGCTTAGTGCACTCCCATATCATGTAACCTGTCCCTTTAGAATACCACCACCTCACCTCACAGACAGAAGTGCTACTGTCAAAACCAGGTGGGAGTTGCTCACTGGCTTAGCATAGGTGAGCGGGCATGTGCAGCTCAGCTGGGAATAAATCCAAAATCAGGTGCAAAAGAGCAGATTATACAACCCAGAGCAACGCTGCCCCTCGACTACCCAACACTTCCTTCTGTTTACAAGTTTCAAAACCCATTTCAACCCTTTCCCTGAGGTTACTCAGATTATCTCACCTGGGGGCCCCTTCATAGCCAACAGCATTCCTTTGCCATAGCAGTCTTCTTTCCTTCTTCCGTGGAGTAGAGATGTGCCATTTGCCCTCTGTATTACTCCCCTTTTTATTAATACATGTTTACCATGCATATTATATAAATTCATCATGTGAAGTTGGTATATACATATTGCATCTTGATCCATTTTGCTTCCCTCTTTCCTCCCCTCGCACTCCTCCCTCTACATCCCCAGATCCCCTTTCCATCTGCAAAAGGTCCACCTCTCTGTTTCCTATCATCTCTCTTTTATTTTGCTCATTAAATTATTTATACTTGGAATGGGCCTCTCAAATAAGAAACCATGCAATGAAAGGAATAAAGATATGCCATGTACAGGAACCTAATAACCCCAATCAATGTAACTATATAAGTCATAGCATGTGCTAAGACAAATAGTACCAATGAATGTGAAAAAGGTGATTTGGGAGCCAGAGGAGGAGGGGAGAGGGGTAAGGAAGGAGAAGGGGATAAAAAAAAACACAAGCTGTAGTGTGTACGTGTAACCAGTCCCCAAGATGATTGTAAACTACATGAATTACAAATATGTACTAATAAAATAAAATAAAATTTAACCTTCTCTATGTGATCGATTTCACTTAGCAATATGATTTTAAGGTACATCCATTTTTCTGCAAAGGACTCAAATTCATCCTTCTTTATGGCTGAATACTGTGACAGACAAGACGCGCCTGTCCCTCCTGGTACTGTATTTTTTTTTTTTTTTTTTTTTTTTTTAGTGCTGGATGAAGGGTGTGCGTGGCTCAGCCAGAGGCTGGTTTTTCCCTTTCCCTCACTTCCTTTTCCTCCCCCTTGCTCCCTGCAACATGAACTGAGACGATTTGCTCCCCTGTGCTCCTGATTATCTAGGAGCAATCCTCCTCCAGTCCACTCCAATGTGGGTGCAGGTCCACCATCGAGCCCCCTCCCCAGCTCTTGCTACTTCTGAAGTTATTGTTGGCTCTCTGAAGAAAGAGGAGGGGCACCTTGGTGTGGCTAAGATCAGGAAGGGAAGAATCTGGGCCCATTATTAACATCTAAAACCTCCACAGCTAGTCCTCCAGAAGTTTCCCTGGTTTCAGCCTTGCTCCCTCAATGAATCACTTTCCTGACCCTACAACTGTGCTGGAACCCTGCAACCAAGTGAACCAATCACAGGCATGCAGTTGCTGTATATGCAGCACTCCCAAAACAGTTTTTTGATTGGTCTAGGATTGGTCTAGGAGGATTCCCTCCAGTGTATTGGCCCCACTCTGCTGTAGCACAGGCCCTGTTACAATAAAGACTTGCTCTGGTGGTCCTGTAACTCTGCTCATGATTTATCTCTTGGGTAATGTTGTAACAGAAATTAGTGAGACAGGAGTTAAGATTCTAGTAGGCAGTAAGGATAGCAGCCTCAAAATGGAGTCAGGAAGCCCAAAATGGAGTCTGCTGTGTCATAACTCTCCATGGATCTTGCAAAAACATCTTTCAGGTGTCCTTTGGCTATCTGGGACCTCCCCAGAACACCGTCAGGTAGGCCGTTGATTCAAGGGTGCATAGGCAAGTAGACACTGAATGAACACTACATAGATTGGATTCTACAATATGTGTAGTATCTTATAAAGTAGAAATTAGGTTGCTTACCCAATGGCCCAAACTCCTTTTAAATCCCTTAGGAACCCCTAGACAAAGAGTCTTCATGGGTATCCTGTTCAAAAGTGCCTCCTGGCAAGAGGGAACTTTATTTTCTTGCCTTTCATCTTTTATTTTCTTGCCTTTTCATCTTGTAAATAAATTTATTTATATCCTACCTCGCCCCTCCACAGCTTCATTCTTTGTCACTGTGCGATACGACGCTAGCATTTCAGCAACACATCTGGGCGACCTGTCCGCCATTCCAGGAGGAGGTAAATAAAGTCTTTTTGTTTTCACTTTGAGACTTTCTGCTCCAAATAATATCAGAACCCCACTGACCAATTAAAAATGATTAGCATGGTAGTTGATCTTGAAGGATCAGGGGACAGGTTTCACTGATGTGGGCTGAGTGAATACCCCGCTAATGCGAGTGGAAGAATTGTTGGCCCAATCTTACCACAGTTTTCCTTTCCAACTTGGTCCTTCCAGGGGCAAAGGAATACTCTTGGTGTTCTGGGCTCTCTGTGGTCAACAGTCCTTGGACATACTGCACCTTTAACTCACCGTAGGTATTAGAGGGAATGAGTCACCTTTCTCTATCATGACTCCCTTTCTTGGCAAGCTGAGCTTGGAGGTAAGAAAGACTCTCTTCTTGTCTCATCTGAATTTTCTGGTTGATGGTTTGCAGGCATGGGTCAAATAGTTAAAAGCAATGAGGGCTTTTGCTATTTTGAAAGACTCCATGAAAAGAAAGCTCAGTCTTGGGATGGAGCACTGTAGGCTCTGCTGGGCTCAAGATAACTCCAATACATCTGCTAGGGTTATGTTTTATGTTTGTGCAACAAAAGGATAAAATGACTTTGTCACATAATCTTTTCCTGCACTCTGAATGTTTTGCCCTGGTTGCTGGTCTGAGTTCTGAGGGTCTTGTCTATAGTAGTTTGTCTCCCTTCTGAGTCACATTCTTTCTGTTGCTCAAACCCTTCTTCCACCACTCCCCACCTGTGAAATTGTTCTCCTATCCCCCTGGTCATCAGATAAACTGGTGTTCTCAGACAAAGGTTATAACTTTCCTTTCTGAGATTGATGGGTATAATGGCTCTTAAATGGTATACAGCCTGCACTGGGTCCTAATGGATAACAAAGTTGGGGTTAACTCCTCTCTAGGGTTACCAGGGGAGAGAACAAGTTTTCCTGGCAAGCATTAAAGAGTTGACAAGAGCCCATTGGGGCAAATCTTCACTGATTGAAACATTTGCTTTTGGATTCTAATTTGAGCATTTTTGTTTGTTTGTTTGTTTGTTTAATTGGTATGCTTAAAACATTTTATATGCACTGAGATAGCTCTTAAAGTGCAATTACAGGATTAGCTTGTTCTTCTACCGCTTTCTGCTTAGGCTAAGATAAGCACGCTACTCAAGGCCACTTGTTGGCCTGATGGTCAGTCAATTCTAAGTGAAACATAAACGTCTGTAAACTCACTCTGAGACCAAGGAAAACTGTATTGTTCAAATGTGGCTAAAAGGCTATAACACTGACTCAATAGTAGTCAATCACTCCTTTCTAGGTCCCAAATTCCTTCTCTGAGCCAACTGTCACCGATGGTCCTTCTTTATTTTCTCCTGTGCTGAGGATACAAGGATGAGGGACAAAAGAGTCGAGTAGAATTTTCTGTCTTCTTAGACAAGGCTAATGTAAGGGGGCACATGCTGGCAATGGCCTGACAGATGACCACCGAGGTCTAATAGAAATCTCTGCTTTGCATTCAGGTGGAAATCTCTGCTTTGAGTTCAGATACAGCTTCTAAAAGATGCTCTGTTTGCCAGGCTATTTGCCAGACTATTTTGCCTGGCTTCATGGTTGCATTGACCTTGCCCCACTTTAACTTTCATTGCCCTTCAACTCATCACAGAGGGTCTAACAGTAGTTCTCCAGCTTCGCTTACAGAGGTATTTCATTTCTTTTGCATAAAGGAAGCCCAACTTCTGGTCACAGTGAAAGGGCTTCAGCAACACCAGAGGGTGCAGGGCACACCAGTCAGTGAGACTAATCTGGTAGCCTTGATCCTCTTGAACCTAGCTTGCAGTTGCTAGCACCTATGACTTCACAGGGGCAGATAGATTTCTCCCTCTTCTAGTTGTTAGCATGGACACCCTTACTTTATATTTTCAATGGCTCACTTTGATTTGCCTGCATCCTAGGGAATAAAATCATGTTACATCTTATTGTGGTAAATGAATAGTTGCATACCACATCCCAGCGCCAGGTAGATCCCATCCTGGGGATTCATCAATTACTGATTTTTGCCTGGTAGTATGACTGGAACCTTACTCTCACTTCTTTTTTCCACTTGGAGCTATTGGAGAAGGCTCCTGCCAACATTCAGTAATACCAGTTCTACAAAAGATGGCAAGTGTTACCAACCTATTTCAGTACTAGGTCCTAAAATGACTGAATCACATCAAACTGAGTTCTCATTTGAGCTTTGCCAGTAGAGGCACAGGAGTGGAAACAAGCTATTGTAAAACAGTCAGGCTCTTCCTATACTTTATATGCCCTCACCTGCCAAAACAGAATTGGAGAATGGCCTAGGCTTCAATTCCCTGATTGGAAAAAGACAGAACTGTCAGCCTGCAGAATAGGTTACTTCTTTATTTCTTAACTCTTCTTATTGCTTCTCTAACCTTAATAGCACAAGTCATACCAGGGTTTCTTGGACTCCCTGTCTCTAATGTCTCCTTGGTATATATGGGGCTATGATAAAGCCAGGAGACCTCACTGGGAACATGAAAGAGAACAGACTGATGAGTACTACAAGTACCTCTACTTCTCTCATTCTTCCTTTTGGTGGGGAAATGAACCGCATCTATTCAGGAACATGAGAAGGTTCATACCTGGAATTTCCTCTTCCAATGTTTGGGCCTTGTTTTCAGTGATACAGGACGTTACATTGACTCTTGGTTTTCTATTTTCTCTCTCATCACCCAAAACATTGTATATCAAGGCCCCCACAATGATGCCATTAAAGACCTCCCTGTGTACACAGGGAGGTCTGGTTTTCTGGTACCAGACCTTCCCCATAGACCTATGGCCACCCTGAGACTCCAACATCTCCCCTATTTATGTAACTTGATTTTTATCTCCAACAGCTGTTACTGTTCTCTCTCCTTTTTGTTAAATTTCTGGAATTTTGATTATGATGGGTCATAGAGAGGTTGTTTTTCTGATTGTGTCTATTTGAAGTTCTATATACCTCTTGTATTTGAATATTGAATTCTTCCCCTAGATTTGGAGTTTTCTGCTATGATTTCAGTGAATAAATTTTTTATAACTTCTGAGTCATTTTCTAATTTTTCCTTTATTTTTATAACTCTGATTTTGGGTTTTTTTTATCATCTAGCAGTTGTTGTATCCAGCTTATATAGTATCTTATTGTTTTGGGGGTATCACTGAGTTTGTGATCTACTACATCCACTTCCTTTTCAATTTCTGAACTCTGTCCTCACATTGGTTGAAGCTGCTACCCATGCTTTCTATTGAATTTCTCATATCTTGTATTTCTTCTTGCTTTCCTCTCATAATTTCTAATTCTTTACCAAACTGGTCATTCATATCTTGTATTGTCTTCTTTAACTCAGTCAGTATATTGTGCATTTTTTCTTTAAGCTCAACATATTTCATTAGAGAAATCCTTTATCTGTTTAGCAAAATCCTCTTTATGCTCACTAAACACCTCATGAAATCACTTATGTGCTCCTTCTTTGAGCTCTTCAAACATTTTGACTATTTTTGGTTTGAGTTCTTTGTAACTTGCTCTAGTTTAGTGTCCTTGAGACTGTCTTTGGGGGAGTTAGGGACTTTTGGAGGTATCTTGCTGCCTTGCTTTCTCATATTTCTATTAATATTGTGTTGCAGGTTGAGGATCACATAGGGTAAAAAAAACTCGCTACTGTGTAGATCTCTTTATTCAGAATCTGACTCCCTGTGACATGCTCTTGAGTTTGATTATATTTTTGTGTTTATATTTTTCTCCAACTTGGCATGATATTTGAGGGTATTTTTGATGCCCAACCTTCTTTTGAGGACTTGATCCCCACCTTGCATCACACAGGAGAAAATGAACCACAGTTACACTGATGACACAAAGTAATACCACACATTAGCATACAGTAAAAACAATTAACAGAAACAACTATGCCCCCACTGGCAACAACAAAAAAATTAGCAATAAAAGAATCAGAGACAAACTGGATATTGACATATTATACAAATCAATAAAAGCTACAACTATGCCACCTTTAACAACAGAAGTCTACAATACCAATATAGACACAAAAAGAAACCAAATATTGATGTACAGTAGACACCTACTGAATGTAATAACTAAATCACCATTAACAATAGAGAAAACTCAGCAATAACAGCACATAGTCTACTAAATATCTAAAAAATTAATAAAGCTTAACAATAATAATAATAAAATGGCAATGAGAAAAGAAAAATGAGGCCGGGCGTGGTGGTACACGCCTTTAATCCCAGCACTTGGGAGGCTGAGGTAGGAGTTCGAGGCCAACTTGGGCTACAACGCGAGCACAAGGCCAGCCTGAGCTACATAGTGCAAACTTGCCTCAAAAAAAACTAGGGTTGGGAGTTTGGTTCAGTGGCTTAAGTGCCTGTCTGGCAGGCGCGAGGTTGTGAGTTCATTCCCCAGTGCCGCCAAAAAAATAAATAAATAAATAAATTTTGAAAAAGAAAAGAAAAATGAGAAAAATGTGGGATAAAAAATCCAATTGAAGAATAAAAGACTGTTTATAGAATTCAGTAAAATAACAGAAAAAAACAAGAAAAAGAAAAGAAAAACAAGGAAAATGAATAAACAAGGAGCAAAAGAAAGAAAAAAGAGAAAAAAATTTAAAAATAAAGAAAAAGAGGGCCAAGGATTTAACTCAGTAGCTTAAGCACCTGCCTAGCAGGCACGAGGTTGTGGGTTCAATCCCTGGTACCAAAAAAGAAAAAAAAGAAAAAAAGAAAGAAAGAAAAATAGAAACAAGTCCAACAAATTTCTCCATGTGGTCAGAAGAGTACTTTTTTTTCCCCAAGGCCTGTAGTATTGGAATCCACCAGATGTGGGGGAGGGATCATTATACAAACAAGTTTCCTACAGGGAAACCTATTCTAAGAAGACACTCTATGACTCAGAGATGCACACTTTAAATTGCTTGAGTGGTCCATTTAAAGAAACTAGGAGAGAGAGAGATACCTTTCTTCTGTGCACAAACTGGAGCCATTTAGGTGAAGTATCCAATTGGAAACTGCCTCAAGGGTCACAGAACCATAGTCCTGGTATGAGAAAGTTCAATATACTAAAACAGACATTGGGAAAATATAAAATTAGAAGCACTCACTGCGGTGCAGTAAGGGTAAGCAGTAACACCACAAAATGTACTACCATTTTGAATATGGCTTTCTCTTGCTTGCATATTTGCTTGGGAATTATAGACATTTGTTTTACATAGTTTGTATAACAGCTCAGATAGTTTTCTTTGCTTTATAATGTTTCCTTGAGGGACTGGTGTTAAAATCTACCTAGTTTTAGCCGGGCGTGGTGGCGCACGCCTTTAATCCCAGCACTCGGGAGGCTGAGGTAGTCGGAGCATTGTGAGTTCGAGGCCGGCTTGGGCTACAGCGAGAGCGTAAGGCCGGCCTGAGCTACATCATGCGACCCTGCCTCAAAAAAATGAGGGCTGGGAGTTTGGCTCAGTGCCTTAAGCGCCTTCCCTGGCAGGCGTGAGGTTGTGAGTTCAATCCCTGGTGTTGCAAAAAAAAAAAAAATCTACCTAGTTTGGCATTTTCCTGACACCACCCTTCACCACTGAGTACTTTTAATGGATTCATTTCATCTTTTACCAATATACAACATTCTAAATTGGATTAAATTTTGAAAACAAAAACAAAACTTGAAGGCTTGTAAAGTTTATAGTGTTTAAAAGTTTACACCTCTACTCTGAAAAAGTAGTCATGAGAACTCTATCTAAGTGATCAGGGAGGAGATGTTCCCAGGAGGAAGAATGTCACATGCACACTATATTAAATCTTTGCCTCTCAGCCTGAAGTATTCTCCACATCTTCCTATGATGAATAGTTGCCAAACTGTACCTGATGTATGATAGAAAAACAGAGTAAATGATTGAATTAAAATTTGTTATAGTAAGAAAATACATTTCTGTGAATTCCCCTCATAATACTCCCTTTGCTTCAAACACATTTCTTTGTTCTTGTCACTTTCTAAAGCATTTCTGGAAGTCCATTTTCATGCCTGTCTTTAGCTATACTGCTGTGGTCGCCTTGATGTCCTGAATTGATTAAAAGACATTTGCATTTTATGGTCATTTTGAGTTTGGGGAAGAGCCAGGAGTCACATGGTACAAGATCCATTTAATAAGGTGAATAAAGACACACAATGTTTTTACAAGCCATTGGATGGCAAACAGCAGCAGCAGCATTTACTGTAGTTCTTAAATTATAAAGATATTCATGAAAAAGGACTTCTAGAACTACTTCAGAAAGTAACAAGAACAAAAGGATAAGTGTGTTTGAAGTGAGGGGTGTATTTTGAGAGCAGTTAATGACACTGTGTCTGTCATGACTTGCATTTACATGTCCCCCTTAAGTCCTCATGTAGTCATGGGTGGGGCTTTTCAGAGGTAACTGGATCTAGAATGTGTGATGCTGTGATTAAGTGTGTGATGATAGGTTTAAGGAGGTGTGATTACTAAATTATTCTACTGATTGGTTTGGCATAGTTTTATGTGTGGATAATGGGAAGAGTAGCCTGGAAAGGATAAAAGGAAGAGGCAGGCTGCTTCTACTGCTTCTGCTGCTTGCTGCTTTACTGTCTCTGCCTACCCACCATGAACTGTTTCTCCTCTGTGATACCTCTCTGCCATGCCACCTTGCCTTGAAGCCAGTCAACTATGACCTGAAACAGCTATAAATTGTGAGCTACAATAAACTTATCCTCCTTTAATTTTGGGTTCTGGTATTTTGTCTCAGCAACAAGAAAGGTAACCAAGACAGTGTCTTTTACCATAACAATTTTTATTTAAACATTTGCCATATATTCAGGTCATGTCTTATATTTCATATCGAAGGTGATTAGCTAAGCCACAGTTACCTGCTTTATTTTATTTTATTTTATTTTTTAAGAGAATAAAACCAACCAAAACAAAACAGAATACAGTCAATCAAAACAAAACAGTGAAAGTGTTGCAGGACTTCAAAAAAAGGTAAAAGGCAATCAACAATAGCTGCCATAATGCCTCTTGTTATCTTCAAAATAACTGCCCAAACTATCAGGCATAGTGAAATCAAACAAAATAATACAGAAGAAAACCAATAAAAACAAAACAATGGAAGCAATACAGGATTTCAAAACAAGATAATAGGAAATCTACAATGGCTACAACAATGCCTCTTGTTATCTTCTAAGTAGTTGCCTATATCATCAAACATAATACAATCAAACAAATCAAAATAGAATAAAATCACTCAAAACAAAACAATGGAAGCAATACAGGGCTTCAAAACAAGGTAATAGGAAATCAATAATGGCTACCATAATGCATTTTGCTATTCTTGAAATAACTGTAAATAGTCGGGCATGGTGGTGCACACCTTTAATCCCAGCACTCGGGAGGCTGAGATAGGAGGAGCATTGTGAGTTTGAGGCGGGCTTGGTCTAAAACCTGAGCGCAAGGCTGGCCTGAGCCACATAGTGCAACCCTGCCTCAAAAAACTAGGGCTGGGAGTTTGGCTCAGTGGCTTAAGCGCCTGTCTGGCAGGTGTGAAGCTGTGAGTTTAATCCCTGGTGCGACAAAATAAATAAATAAATAAATAAAAACAAGAGGAAAACCCCAAGGTGGTAAGTGAAATAAACATTGAAGACCTGTGTCTCATGAAAGCATGAGTTTGATTCCTAGTGCTGCTAAAAAAAAGAAAGAAAGAGCTGTCTGTGCCATCAAATACAATAAAATTAGACAAACTGAAACAGAATAAAACCAAACTAAACAGAACAGTGAAAACAATACAGGATTCAAATCATGATAGTAGATTAACAATGGCCATGGCCTTCCCTTTTTAGACACATACTCCCCTTTCATTTTCATAATATGCATTATGTATTCTGAATCCTACTAACTCCTTTAGTTTTTTATACTAAGGAGACAACATGATGTCCACCCATGTGACTCTAGATCATTTCATCCATGAACATGATCTTAAGTTGTATCCATTACCTAGAAGAGCCTCAAGGTTATTTTTCTTTATAGCTGAGTAGCTTTCCATTGCACAAAAATGCCATGTCTTTCTTGTCCACTCTGCAGCTAATGGGCAGGCTACCCCCACTTCTTTCTGGTTCCCTGTCACATAGAGCATTGTTCTCTCTCCTATGACCCTCAATCCATGAACTGCCTTTAGAGTTAAATGTGTTTCTTGTATAAAGCATATTGATGGATCCTGTCTCCTGATCCACTTTGCCTATGTTTCTTTTTATTGGTGAATTGAAGTCATCTGCATTAATGGCTATGGACAAACATGCACTGCCTCGTCTCTGCCATGCTGTTTTCCTGCCGTTGGCTGCCTACTTTTCCCCTCCATTCAGTTTTCTGCCCCACTCGGTGATACCCCTCTGCCACTGTTTCTGGAGCTGTGGTCTTTTTTATCTCTCTCTAGGATGTCCTTCAGTATTCTTTGTTGGGTTGGTTTGGTGATCATGAACTCCTTCAGTTGTTCTTTGTCATGGAAGTATCTTGTTTCTCTGTTGATTTTTGAAGATAGTTTTGCAGGGTACATCAATCTGGGTTGGAAGTTGTTTTCTTTCAGGACTTGAAATACGTTGCTCCAAACTCTTCTTGACCTGATGGTTTGTGTTGAGAAATCTTTTGTGATTCTGATGGTTTTTTCTTTATAGATGATCAGTTTCTTTTCTCTAACAGCTTTTAATATTCTGTTTTTGTGTTGAATTTCTGGGATCTTGATTATCATATGTCTGGGTGTAGATTTATTTTGGTTATGGCTAGTTGAAGTTCTATATACTTCACTTATCTGAATGTCACTTCCTTTTCCCATGCTTGGGAAGTTTTCTGATATTATTTCTGTAGACTTTTAATATCATTTGTGTTGACCCCTGCTTTTTCACCCACACCTTTTATTCTTAAGTTATGTTTCTTTGGGTTGACTTGCAGCTGTTGAATTGTTACTTCCAGGTTTCTTGCTATTTTTAAGAGATCTTTCCTTTCACAATTACAAGCTGCAAACCTGTCTTCAAGGTTTGAAAGTCTATCTTCAGTTTCTTGCAAGCGGTTTTGCCAGCTTTCAGTGAAGTTTTTAATGTCCTGGATATCTCTTTGAATCTGTTTCATGTATTCTAAATCCTTTTTGTATCGTTCATTCAACGTTTCCCTCATTTTCCTATGCTCCTCCATTTTTTTTATCTATGTCTTATTTAGAGATGCACAACACTTCTTTTATTATGTTTTTCATTTCTTCTTTTACCTGAGTTAGGTTTTCTGTTCTAATTTCTTTTGCAAGCTCATGAAGTTGTTTCTTTACTTCAGTTGCCATCACTTCAGAAACTTCAGGTGTGCAACTCCCGATCTCTTCCGTGTTTGCATCTCCTGGACTTGCTCTGCTTGGATTGGAGGCCAGAGACTGCCTTTTCCTTTTTTGTCTTGACATATTCCTGGGTTCTTCTGGACAAGTGGGTACTGGGGTCCCAGGCACTTCCTGCATTGGTACAATTTCTCTGAAGCAAGATTGTGTTCTTCTAGCTAGTGTTGGCTACTGACATCTGATGGTGGCCATTGAGTGCACTGGGGTAGGGATGTCTGCTGCTTTTCCCAGCCTGCATTGGCTCCCTGATGGCTCACAGAGTGCACATGAGGGTGGGGCTGGTCACCGCCTGCAGACCTGGGCTGGTCACCAGCAGGGATCCTCCACTACTGCCTCTGGAACATGCACCAGGCAGCTGCCTCCAGACCAACCTGGTAACCCACAGGGAACCTCCGCAATGGCTGCTAGAATGCACTTGGGGGCAGGGCTGGCTGCTGCCTGTGGACCTGGGCTGGTCACCAGTGGGGATCCTCCACTACCATCCCTGGAGTGTGTGAGGGGGTGGGGCTGGGTGCCACCTCCAGACTGAGCTGGCTACCTGCGGGGAACCTCCAAGATGGCCCCTAGAATGCACACAGGGTCAGAGCTCAGTCCAAGCAATTTCCACAGGTCTGTGCCCAGCTAGGAGCTGCTGGAGGAAGCCTAGAACATTTCTGGTTCTGGGCTTATCTGGCCCAACTCTGAAATGGTTCCCAGCCAGTTGCTCTCTCCTGCAGGAGGACCGAGTCCTCTGCACTCACCACCAGCCAGTTCAGTCTTCAGGTCTGCTGCCCCCATCCACTGCCACTCTCCTCCAATGCCACCTCTCTCTGCAGAGGCCTCCAGGGTCACTGCCGCCCCACATTTGTTTTGCCATGTTTTATTTATGTGGTTTCTGTGCATTGGTTAAAATTATTTTGGGGAAAAGGTATTCATTTTTCTGTAATAATGTGACAGATTTCCGGTGAAATGCATTAACTTTCCTTTCTCAAAACACTTACAGGAAGGAAATAATATGAATGACAAAATCACATGCTAAAGAAAACAGATAAGCCATGAAGAAACTATTTGTCAATATTTAAATCCTTAACCATTTTTATTTTTTATTTTGAGACACGGTCTCACCAAGTCACTAAGTTGCCAGAATGAGCTCAAATTTTCAGTCCTCGTGCCTCAGACTTCCAGAATGCCTGGTTTGTAAGTGTGTACCACCACACCTGGCTCATTTGCTCTTTTTAAAGAAAAATTTCACTGGGCTGGGGATTTAGCTCAGTGGCATAAGAACCTGCCTGGCAAGCACAAGGTTGTGAGTTTGATCCCCAGTACCAAAAAAAAAAAAAAAAAAAAAAAAAACCAAAAAAAAAAAAAAAAAAAAAAAAAAAAAAAAAAGAACTTCACTATAGAGGAAATTCATTAGGTCAAAGATATTAGAGCTAAAAGTAACCTTCAAAATTAAACCACCTTTTCATTATTATATGTGTGGAACTGGAGGCCCAGAGAACATAAGTAATACAAGTCCTAACAGATGTATACCAATTCCAGTGAATGGGTGTACCAGTTTAATCAATCCCTCATTGACAGACATAAGCTTTTTCAAATACTAGAGCAGTCACTACACTAAACATTCATGTTCATATATCATTTGTTGAAGTGGCATCTATGTAATGGAATAGGCTGAGCTTGAACTGAGTCTCCAGAATTTACTCTGTTCCTTTACATAAGTCACAACCTTTCTGAGCTCCAGTTTCCTTATTTTCAGGTGCAGATAATCATACTACCAACTGCCTGGGGATGTTGAGAAGGTTAAATGATATAATACATATAAAATAATTGTTCTCTGTCCAACACATAGCACATACTAAAGCAATAATAGTTATTATTATTGTTGTTACTACAACCCCTGAGGAAGATTGGCCCCTTAACACTAATAATTTCTATTACTCATTAAAAAAGACTAACCAAGGTTTTATGAAGATGTTTTAGGCACAAAACTTTAATACCTAAATTAATATTTCCTTTCCCATAACTTAAATTTATCCAGAGGAAAAAATACACGTAAGTTATGTGTGTACTGTTGAGCTACTTACTCATGTTCTGTCTTTAACTTATTGCTAGCCAAAACAAAATAACCATAGCTTTTCATTGAAGGTTATTAAATAAAAGCCCAATTGTTCAATTCTTTTCCTATTAGAAAATGCATAATGTGCAACTTATGAAATCAATAGAATATCTTTGTGACTCCCTGTCAAGATTCCCAGTACCCTCAAGCTACTCTCTCATTTTTCTGCTGTATCCATGGGTCCCCAACTACTTCATACTCCTAATAAGTGTGTCTGAGGGTACAGAGACAGAAAGTGTAGCCTCTGAAATTTTGTGTTTAATCTGGGATAATGTACGTAAGTCACATGGGATGTATCTCAGGTTCATATTCTCATCTGAAGATTTGGAAACTAATCACTATTCATACCAAAGCCTATACATTTAAGCTCTATTTATGTCACTACATTTATGTGTCACTCCTAGTTCTTCAATGGTTGTAAAAATAATAAGTGAACACTGAAAGGCAGGGTGGAAGGTTAATTGTTGGATGGTCTATTTCATAGGTCAGAAGTCAGTGATCAAAATTCATGGTGACTAGAAGCTTTCCAGAAGCCAGTAACTCCTGCCCAACTCAACATTGTGAACTTAGATATGCAGCAGACTTGTTGGGGTGGTTGTGACTGGTTAAGTGAGCCCTTCCTGGACACAATTTTTGTTGATTTGAGCAACAGACACTGGGAAGTCCTTGTCTATAACTGACACACATAGTGACATGAATGTCTTTGGTCATGGTGTAGCATTCTTCCAATGAAGATTAATCAGTGGCATTTTACCATAATGTCTCACATGCGTTGCAGTAGCTTCATCAACTTAGCTAAACCCAGTTTCCTGAGATTGCCTTCCCTATATGATTCTGAGTTGAGACAAAAACTTTGAGCAGGAGTTTGGAGGCAGGAGTGAAGAAATGAACACTGTGCTCCAAAGTTTTGGTGCAGAAACAGGTACCAGTACCACTGTACACACACTGGCACTGGTCAACCGGCACACTGGTAATGTGGGGTAGTAACGGGGCCTGAAGTAGCTCCAACGCCAACAAGTGCTCTTCAACTTCTCTGTGTCCTGGGCGGGATTCCTGAGCAGCTCTGCAGTAAAGGATGCTACTGTCTCCTTCTCCAGGTTGGTGGCAGTAAGAGACAGGTGCAGGTTCCAGGAAGTTTTTAGAGGTTTTAGTCTGTCCTCATGGATTCAAGATTTTTCTTGCTATTCCCTACATCATACTCACCTCTTTTTCCTAATTGTGGGACCTAAATATATACAGGAACTTCAGGCCACCATCAATGTAGAGACCCTAGTTTTCCATTGACTTCTTTCCCAGCCCCCACAATTGCACAAGGTCAAATAGTAATCCCTTCTTGCTTTTCGTTTTGCTTCTCTAATCAAAATCTATGACTGTGTACAGGTGATTGTCATGTCCAAATATATAATTCAGTTACAGGATTATAGACACTACAAAGGCATTTTTAATTTTGCAAAAAGAAAAATTTGTACATGACACTTAAATAACCATATATTACTCGTTTTAATTTAATGTCACACTTAGGTAGTACTCAAAATTTATCACTAACTTATTTTTCTTGCTGCCATTTTCACTACAATCTATTGAGTATGTGTTGTCCCTTGCAAAATACAGTTTTAGTTTACTAGGGACTTACCAAACACCAGAACCAAATGTCAGTCTACTTAATTTCTTTGAACTTTTAACATTGTTGGATACTTCATCTCGCCAACTGCTCCCTGTTTTGTTGGCCAACTTCTCTTCTCTCTACTCCTCAGACTGTAGGAGTATTTTTCCCAAATTTTGTTGCCTGAAGTCAATTCTCGGAACTCTTACATTCCCATTCTGTCCTCTCTAACTCTATTATCTTTTCTACTTTCATGGATTCATCTATCATCCCTTCACATTCATGGATTTATAGATCTATGTTTTTTTATCTTCTCTCTCTCCTAAATGTCAGGATCCTGTTTCTAGCAGTTCATGTGCTCATTCAAGACTCTCAAATTCAACATGTGCATACTGAACTGTTTGTCCTACAACTTGGGTAACACCGCTTTTCAGTCACTCATGCTCAAACTTTCAAAGTTATTCCACACTTTTCCTTGTAATCAGGATCTGTCTCCAGATCCTTGAATTCTTTGATTCTTCCTTTTTTTCCCCGAGTCCCTTGCTAGGTCGTTATTCAGTCAGACTTCTATTGCTCCACTATGGCAAATGCTTATCGGGTTCCTAATATTAGCTCCCACCTCTCTTCTTCCCTATCCCCTGCAGCCTAGGCCACCTTCCCAAAACAAACAGACTTATATAACTTCTTTGCTCAAACTACTGTGTCTTCTGGTTCTCCCTGGCATATAGAATAAAACCTGCAAATTTTATACAATACAACCACATATTTACTTCTTTTTTTTTTTTTTTTTTTTTTTTTTTTTTTTTTTTTTTTTTTTTTTTTTTTTTTTTTTTTTTGTACTGGGGATCGAACTCACAAACTCACAACCTCACGCCTGCCAAGCAGGCACTTAAGCCACTGAGCTAACTCCCTGGTCCTACTTTTTGAGACAGGGTCTCACTATGCAGTGCAGACTGGCCTTGAACTCACTTTATAACACAGGCTGGTCTCAAACTCGCAATGATCCTCCTGCCTCAGCCTCCCAAGTGCTTTTTATTTCCTTTTCATCATTATGTTCTGCTATACTCCAATCTTTCTTTCATGTAACACACAGTATATTGATCTCCTGAACATTTCTTCATTTCTTGGATAAACCTGCATGCTCCTCGCTGAGTATTTTGACTCAAGCCCTTTATGTTTGAGCTGTGCATTGAATTCCTATCCATCTTCCATATCTGGACTCAGTTCTCACTCCTAATTGAATGACTTAGGTAAGAGTGCTGAGTTAGAGGTAGTTTTCTTCAACAACATGAAAAAAAAAAACAATGCATAGAATAGTTCACATGGATCAAGCATTTACTGTGTCAGGTAACACAGTAAATTTAGTAACAAAAAGTGATTAATGCTTTCCAGGATAAAGGCACATATGAGACAGTTTGATCATATTTTCTTGTCCTCCAGAAGCAGGTTTGCTGACACAATAAGTCCAAACTCTGTCTGTCTGTCTTTACTTTTCTATTTCAACTTGCTAGTGAAAGGGAGACCAAGTCCTTTTAAGTCCAGTGAGTAGAACTACTTTATCCAGCGAAAGACATTACTTGTCTATGAGTGAAATGGAGCCCTTCCACCCTGGCTTAATTGCTTCAAAATGGAGATGATGACAATGATGGTTGTGCAGGTAAGAGGAGGAAAAAATATGTATAGTGTCAAGCATAGATCCCATGATTAGAAACTAATCTCAATGTTCTGGAAAGAAACACATCCCATAGTGTTTTGGGAAAACCCAGTGTATAAGAACTGGATGCCAATGGTGGAAAGTTCTAAGAGACTAAAGACACAGGATGACAAAGCCAAGATAGAGTAGGATGCAACTTACTAGGAACTTACAGACAGAAGAAGTGTTGAACAGCAGCAAGCCAGAAGGATCCTGATACCTTGAGGCAGGAGGAAGCAGTTCATAAACTAAGCCAGACAAAGATGCAATCAATTGGAATATATCTATACTTTCTTTAAAAAAAAAAACATTCAGTATGTCAGCCAGGAATCAGGTGTGATGACACATGACTTGTAATCCCAGTACTATTGGAGGCTGAGGCCCACTGGTCACAAGTTCAAGCCCAGCCTGGGAAACTTATTGACTCAGTGAGGTCCTATCTCAAAATAAAAAATTTTAAAAAGGGGGTGGGAAAGTAGCTTCAGTGCAAAGTCCCTGGGTTCAGTTCCCTGTATGGAAAAAAAAGTGAGCTGGGTGTAGTTGTACACACCTGTAATCCCAGCAACTCGGGAGACTGAGGCAAGAGGATCACAAATTTGAGGCCAGCCTGGGCAAATTAATGACATTCTATCTTAAAATTAAAAATAATTAAAAGGGTTGGGGATGTGGCTCAGCAGTAGTGTGCCCTTGGATTCAACCCCCAGTACTGCCAAAAACAAAACCAACCTGAACAAAACAAAAACAAAAAATCCTATTAATATTGCAAATATCAGTTAAGAAATATTGGCTGGCACAAAACATTTGGTTGATGACCTTAAGGAGTTTATTTTTCCTATGGGGTTTGGAATGTGTGCCAGGATTACCTGGAAGGCAAACTAGTGGCTATGATCAAGATAACTGTAGTCATGTCAAGCCAGACCCCTACACAGGGAACTATGAAACACTTCTTGAAGAGTCATGGAGCCTCCAATCAAAACAGGTTTGATCATTCATACATTTGAATCCCCCCAAAATGAGCTCAATCCACTAGCTTCTTTTAGATTATATATTCATGCAGAAGACAGATCTTAAATCCTAAAATTGAACAGTAAAAGCAAGGAAATGGGCAGAGAAAGGAAGCCCAAAGTGACACAACTTGAGTTTGGGAACTTCCAAAAAAGTTTAAATACAACGTAAATCCCATAACTAGGATGCTAAGTGGACAGCAAAGCCTAATTACAAGGTTCTCCTCTCCTCATTCTTCTTCCTCCTCTTCTTCCTCTCCTGTCCCCCTACTCCCTCTCTCCTTTCTCTCCCTCTCCTTCTCCTTTTTAATACTAGGGATTGGACCTAGGGCTTTTGCATTGAACCACATCCCCAGATCTTTTATGATTTTTTTTTAATTTTGAGACAGGTTCTTGCTGAGTCCGTAAGTTGCCCAGCTAGGCGCGAAATTGTGATCCTCCTGCCTCAGCCTCTCATAGTGCCAAGATTGCAGGCATGCACTGTAGGAGACAATTTGACCAACTCCCCTTGAATGCAGAACAATTGCTGCAACATTGATTATATTGAGGCTTATTTCCATATACTGATATGTACAGAGCTGACTATGGTATTTCCTTCTGTCTTCAATTGGCTCTAAGCATTGCAAATAAGGCTAGCCAGGTACTGGTATGTAAACTCTAAAGCCATCAGACAGTCTCCTATTTCCTCACATAGTGCTCTCTGTAAAATATATGAGCACAGCGGAATGGCAGAGCCAGTCAGCTCCAAGAATGTCAACCAGGTATGAGCCTCAAGATAAAGAGGCTATGAGCCCTCAGGGCACAAAAGTTTACAGATCAGAAACTGAAGCAACAGCCTCCAAAAATAATTCAGTTGCTTCCTTAACTGAATTATGCAAATTGATCCTTCTACATGTCATTCTCCCTACATTTTACAAAGATGCTTTTCTTCCCACCTGGCTAGTTAGCTCAAGTTACTCAGGTAGTTCCTGCCATCCTCACTGTCACTCATCCTCAAGCCACTCCCTTCTTCACAAGATAATAAATTCTGGGAGAGGCCTTGGATCAGGGCCTTTGTCCTCCCATCCTCATGCAGATTGGATTTAGGACCCCTTGGCTGCCCTTAACTTTGAATATGTCTTGGTGTCTTTACTCTCACGGTGGGTTGCAGTGGAGATGGTAGATTGGAATTAACTTGCTGGGATTCCAATAATGTCTCAATGGGATTACAAATAAAACTTTTGGATTGTGAGGAAGACTGAAAAGGGGATTATAATATTCGGATTAAAATGCTCAATATTTGGGATAACAAGAATGCACCACCATGCCTGACTAATTATGGGGCTCTTTTTGGTGTTTTATTTTTTAAAAATAGTTGCCAGGCATTTAGGGAAGGGCCATTTTGTGACCTTGTCTCCCCATTGTTATTGACCTTCTATTAAAATGCCTAGTTCTACTTACCTCCCTTAGCAATTGGTGATGAAAATTGCAATTCCTAGTTGAGGAGTCGAGTTGGCAAGGTGTAAGTTGCCCTGCCCTTCGGGGCAATGTTAGTTTCTATCTAGAATCTTGATTTTAAAGCTACAACAGGATTACCTGACAGTGGCCTGAACCTAGAAAGATTTGGAGAGTGGGGGCAGGTTAAAGCATACAGAATTCACAATAGTATGCTTTTCTCCATTCAAACCACTGGCTGAGAAGAAATTTTGAGCTTTAATGAATTTGAACCTAGTTAGGCTAAACTTCCCATAGTGTTAAAGGCTAATATATCAAGGCAGCATCCAGAGCTTCAGCAACTCTTGTGTCCAAGCAAGACAAGCCACAAATTCCCTTGGTCCCATGACCTGCATCACTTGCCATGCAATCTTAACTCTTAGGAGATTTCAGAAAATAAGCTGCCCCTTGATCACACTTGAGGGAAACCTTTTACCTAAAACTCCAAGGTGCTCCTGTTGGTAAGTTAATTCAGACTAAAGATGGACTTTTCAAAACAGGGGGCTTTTAAGGGAAAAATAAAACTAGTTTCTTCCTCCTGTTCCCACATTTAGTTAATACAATATTCAACACAGAACACTTTTCACACCAGATTCTCCAGAGGACACCAATTGAGTGTACCATAATTTAACTCAATTCAGGAACTATCTACCTGGAGATAGCAGGTTTCATGGGTTGTAGTCTCAGTTCCATGAAAGTTTGCCCCCCATTTTGGATGCCAATCACAAGTTCTAGGTTGTCACCTATACTTCTGATTGACTGACTATAAATTTGGCCTTCTCACAATCCCCTCCTCTGGTTCAATTAATTTGCTAGACCAGCTCACAGAACTTAGAGAAGCACATTCACCAGCTTATTATAAAGGATATCACAAAGGATAGAGATGAACAGAAAGCAGATCAGGTCCATAGGGCAAGGTGTGGCAGAGGAGATGTGGAGCTTATGTGCTTTCCCCAGGAATGCCATACCTCTGTGTTTAGCAATCTGGAAACATCAAATCTTGTTATTCTGGCATTTTTACAGAGCTTCGTCTGCAGTCTCAGTTCCTTTCCCTGCCTTTTCTTTAATGGATGAGGTTAACAGTTCTAACCTTCCAATTCTCTAATCACTTGGTTTCTCAAGTGACCAGACACATCTTTGACTACCTGGAGGTCTCAACCCATTACCTCAGCATAAACTCAGCTGTGATCAAAAGGGGCTCATTCAGAAGAACAAAAACCACTTATTCCTGAGGAAATTCCAAGGGTTTTAGGAGCTTTGTGACAGGAACGAGGGGCAAGATCAAATATATTTCTTATCACATCACAAGTCAATTTCCTTTAGTATGACACTAAAAGCTGGCTAGTCTTTTCAACACCCAGTTTCCCCCATGACTAGGATGACACTCTCTTTTAGTAGTGAGGACAGCTGGACAGATGATAGTCAGCTACCAGGACACTAGCATTTCCGTACCATTACCAGGCATAGCATTAACAGCAAGGACACACACTTAGCTAGACTTGCATCCAAGGCTAGGAGTGGAAATAGCAAACGTCGGAAGATAAAAATACAGCCATAACCCTATCCAGAATTTGGGCAAATAGCCCATACTCACTGAGGGTGAACTAAAGGGCAGGAGGTCACTGCAGTGTTAACTTTCCTAAAATGTTTTGGCAACAGAGAAATAGCTTCTATCTTTGTAATTAAAATTGCAGTGGCATATAGAGTTGCATGTTGTATTTTTCTACTAAGATACTGACTATCCAACATATAAATCAATCCTCTTCCTCTCTCCTAAGACTTGGTCAAGAATAGGAGGACCACATGGAGGAAATGCTGGAAGGCTTGTCTTCAGAAATATTCCACCCATTGTCATGCCTACCCTGTTGGCATAATTTTGGACGGGATCTATAATGCCATCCTTGTTCTGGAATCTGACCAGAGCTGGGTTCTTGGTAACTGTAGCCCAGGATACCCAGGCTGCCCATGCTGTGCTTGCCTTGTCTTTTATTGCTTCCTCTGCTTGTGCCTTCCTTTGCCTTGGCTTTGTTTGGCCTAGCGTGGGCTTTTCATTAGTGTTCATTATGTAGTACCCGTTTTTTAAGATTTGTTTTTTATGACAATTTTTCCAAAGTGTTTTTATTCTGTCAGATTCAAATTGTGCATAGCACATCATCAAGAGCAATTTACCAAATATCCATTCAATGAATTGAATGAACAAAAAAGTCAGTTTATCTTTTTTGTAGAGCATATGTTAAATTTGCAGTAAAGATGTGGATTTTCTTTACAGTTGCTTCTTGTGCTAAATAGGATATGGACAAGAATCATTTTTTTAAAAGTCATTCAAACAGAACTGCACAGAAGTCTCATTTCATGAGGTAGCATCCTTGAGTCCCCATTAATAGGCCCTGCACATGTCTCATAGGTATGCAAAGTGGGACCAGGAACATCTCTAGTAAGAGAACAGTGTGTTTCAAAGTAGGGTCCATTTTCATTTATGCTACAGAGATCAGGCACAAATCTTCTGTACACTCTAAAGAATCTATAGACTTCTGTAGACTCTAAAGAAATCTTCCTAAGAAGCTACTCATGTGGGAAGATAGTAGCCAAACAGCTATCTGGTGTATTCCCAATCTGCTCACTGCCTTTCCTTTTTGTGGAGGAGATGGAAATAGGCGCCATTCTGGCCCAGAAGGAAACACAAGAGGAGATTCCATCAAAGTCAGAACGAATTTCTACTCCCTTTTCCCCCATCACCAGCCCAGGGATCACATGATTACATCTCCTTCAGCTCAGAAGCTGACGGTCATACCTAAAAACGCTTTTTGTTGTATTTGACCTCCTCAAGAGGACCATAATTCCTAGTGATTAAATGCTGAAAGGGAGCATTTTAGTTTATTGCTGCCAAAAACAATAGGAAGCAGATTACCCTCTGATTAATATTCCAGTGATTAGTCACTGGAAAGAAGCCATCAGATCTTGGTTTTATTTTATTTTTATTTATTTATTTTGTCTTTTTGAGATAAGGTTTCACTATGTAGTTCAAGCTGGTCTTGAACTCATCTTGTAGCCCAGGCTGGCCTTGAACTCATAGCGATCCTCCTTCCTAGGCCTGCCCAAGACTAGGATTACAGGCAAGTGCTGCTATGTCTTGGTTTTATTTGTCCTGTCTCCTTTCATATGAAGCTTCCAGGCTAGAAAACAACAAAAACTGAAAGAATGAGGTGTGATGAAAATTGTGGAATTATTGTTAACTTTTTAGGCATGATAATGGTATGGCTATGTTTTTTTTTAAAACAATATCTATCTTATAGAGAAACATCTTGAGTTGTTTATAAATGGACTGATACCTAGGATTTGTTCAAAGTAATTAGGGGAGTAGAAATAACCTCCCACAAGTACACAGGGGATCATTATACTAGTATTTGTACTTTTAAAGGGAAAAAAATGGCCATTTGCACTTTTCTTTACCATTTTCTTGACTTTTTTTCCTTCGTTTTGTATCTTCATCTGACATGCTATAATTGAAAAATTACTTCTAAAATGTCAGTAAATAAGCTTTGGTTATCCAATTTATTGTTACAGAGAAATGAATTGATTCAAACATTTATTGTTACATGTCAGAAATTGTACTAAGTACTGGAGATATAGAAATTAAAGTCATGCTAGGTATTAAATAATATAGGGCATTATTAATTTACTCAGTGACTTAATGGTACCATGAGGGCTGGGGATCTTGCTCTGTGGCAAAAGCACCTGCCTGGCAAGCACGAGGTCATGAGTTCAATCCCTGGTACCAAAAAAAAATGATATTGTGTTTAAGTAGGAAAATATCCTTTACTGAAGAGATGCTTATGAAAATATATAATATTGAAGTGTGATGACATTTATAATTTTCTTCGAATATCTCAGCAAAAACCACACATTTGAAGCAAATATGACCAAATGCTAACAAATGTTTAACCTAAATGATAAGTATATGGCATTAATTACACTACTCCCTTTACATTCCTGAAAATCTTAAAATTGTCATAATGAAAAGAAAAATAAACCTATGCATATGTGGCAAAGAATAGCAATGCTTTCCAGGAGCTCAGTGTAGCCCAGGACAGAGATGGATGAAGAGATCCATAGATCCAGAGTGACAGAGGGAAGCATGGAATTCTGTGGGCAAACACAAGAGTCTCAGAACCAGGCTGATTTGAAGAGGTTGGGTGGGGAATGGCTGACCAGGAAGAGGTGACGCTTGAGCTAGTTCTGTTTAAAGTCACTTCATTACGAAAGCAATGTGTGCCCATTGTTGCAACGAGTAAGCCGTGCTGGATGCGGGGAGAGGCTGGCACCGCGGGCAAGGCCCCTCTACCAAAGGACAGCGACACGGGAAAGCACGTGGAGTCCTGAGGAGACAGAGAGTAGTCGAGGACGGTGCACGGGAGAGTGGCGGGGAGTATGTGACTAGACAGGGGTCACGCAGGGTCTGAACTCCACCCCGAAGGCTTTGGAGGCCTACTGAAGGACTTAAAGAAGGGGTCTGAGGCCCTCGTGTTTGTGCTTTAAGAGGTCAGGCTCCCATCAACGAGGAAGGAAAGTGACAGTGGGCCCAGGAAACCTGGGAGACATCAGAGGAGGAGGCACCTTTGTGTCCTGTGTCAACTGCAGAGGAGGCGCCCTCTGTTCAGTCATCAGTCAGGAGAGGGCATAAAACATGGCTTTTAGAAATAAA